>OZ030019.1:50075000-50287500 GCA_964023405.1 Apodemus agrarius
CAGAGTCTGAAAGAACGAAGGCAGCATGGAGCTGGCCAAGGACAGGGATGCAGGATGAACTGACCTCCACTAGTCCAAAAATATCTGTCCCCTGCTGTGCCCGGAGTTTCACTGGGTTCTGGCTGTACTCATCACCAGCACATATTTTTTTTCCTCCAATAATAAGCAGCCTTTAAAAAATGTAACCTGCTCTGGGAGAGTTCAGAGGTGGACAGGCCCTTTATGTGTCTGTATGAGTTGCTTCATACTGGTTGCTTTCCTCCCAACACCCAGCCAAGGCCAACAATCTTGAATTGACCCCGAGTTGATAAGAGATCTGCAAACCTGGGAAAGAAAGATCTACATTTTGGGTGCATTTGGGTCAATAGGAATGGGCTATTTTGCATGGTGTCAATGGAGAGAACTAGAAATCTTTAACATCAGGACACACTCGTGGTAAGACCAGTAATGTATGTCGTCAACTCCATGTTCCCACATGCCTCCTAGAGTTATCCTTCCCTGAAGAAAGAAAGTATTGGTCATGCAATGACAAGATATTCATTGCATTCTGGTCACAAGTGAATAGAAAGTCTGAGTGTGAACAGACCAATGGCAGACTAAAGAGCAAAGCTCACTTAAACAGAAGCTTCATGGTTTGTGGACATAAGTAATACCAGTTCCTTCACAGCTAAGGGAATAGCCTGGGAGCCCAAGAGCTTTGCCAAAGTTAGCCACACCAGCGCTTCTATGATCTCTGCCTCTACATTGGTTTTCAAAAAAAGCCACTGTGCTAAAACCTATGAACAAACAGTTGCAGGGGGGGTGCCACGTGCTTAGTTTTGAAAAGTCGAATCTTTACAAGCTATAGGTTTCTCTCTTGTCATAAACCTTGATTTATTTTTCAGCTATAAAAATAAGGGCTGGAGTAGTGGCTCAGCTAGTAGAATGCTTACTTACCATACACAGAGAGATGGGTGACACAAAGAATGATCGTTCTTCTTCCCAGAGCTTGGAATTCTGAAATCAATACAGGAGATTGTGTAGTTAAGGACTTACACGTTTGCTCTACAGAAGTTCTCATGTTCTCAGATCAGCTACTTGAGTGCAATGATTAAAGTGTCACTGTATATTTTTAATTCATTGCCTGTGACTCAGTTCATCTGCAAGATGTTCTGACCCTAATGTTCCCCCATGCCTCACAGTTTCCTGTTTCATTCCCTCTTGCTATAGCAGTATCTATACTACTCTTAGGATTCCTTCATACACTCGTGAATCTCATCTGTCACAGTCTGTTGCTATTGTGACCATTCTCTGGACTCAGATTGCCACAACCTCTCTACACAAAGCTCTGCCGCAATCATGTCACTCCTAAAAATTCCAGTCACGATCGCCTTGTCGGGACCTAAATCAGGTTATGGAAATGTGACAGCTCAGTCAATAGCTCATAACTCCCCAGATTCCAGCCATCAGCTCCCATTTACAAATTCATATGTCATAGACAAACTTTAAATGAAAGCTGAGATTAGGCAAAGATTGTAGTTTGGTTCCAATTCCTACTGAGACTTAATCTCCATGTTAGAACCTGACTGAAATGTAAACAACAATAAAGTAATTTTGTGTTGCTCGTTGAAAACTCAGAGACCTCAGAAAGGTAGCCTCTGACTGAATGGAAGAGAGGGTAGTCTTGACTTTTAATAAGGCATTCACAGATCTGCAATTTCAAACTTGTCTTTCTGATACCACAGCTCTCTGGGTCTAGGAAGGAAATATACCTGTCATTGTCATATTGATGTAGATCATATCTTTGAAAAGTCTAGAATGCAGTGCCTAGTCTGTCAACTGAGTGGACACTGGAAGTATAAAGTCAATGTCCTTGTTAGTGGCTGTGTGACATTGAGCAACACAGATCAGTGGAGTTCTGTGCTCTTAGCTGTGAAATGAGGACAAAGACAAGATGACAGTCAAGTTTCAGCCGATGTTGAAAGCATTCCTACAAAGTTCATTACCAGACCTGAATAAACAGATCATTCCATCTTCCTCCTCTAGTCTCCTTGGAAAGGAGAAGAAGAAACTTCTTTCTGTCTTCCTCATAAGCAAATGACAAAAACACTTACCAATATCCTTGTTATCTTTGAGAGTGTATATGTGTGAGTGTGTGTGTGCTTGTGTGTGTGTGTGTGTGTGTGTGTGTGTGTGTGTGTATTGACATGTTTGTGCTTGTGCAGATGCATTCAAGTGAAGGCAAATATCTCCTTCCTTCCTTTCTTTCCACCTTATTTTTTGAGATAGAGTTTCTCACTGCACCTGAAGCTCACTGATAATTACTAGACTGGCCGTGGTGATTTGATGAGATGTCTCCTAATGTCCCAAACATTTGAACAATTGGTCTCTGCTTTATGCCACAGTTGTGGGAAGCTTAGGAGAAAATGTTATTGTGGGCAGGATTTGACAGTTCAGAACCTAAACACACTTCCCGTTCTCACCTATTCATACTGTACGTTGCAAATGCAATCACTTGGCTTCCTGCTCTGGCCACTATGTCTGCCTCTCTCTTCCATACCTTCTACCATGGTGGACTCTTACTCTTCTGGTAAGGTGGTAAGGTGAAATAAACTCTCTTTTCAGTTCTCATTGGTTGTGGTGTTTCATCACAGCAACAGAAAAGTAAGTAATAAAGTAGTTGACTAAGCCTCCAAGACCCTCTTGTCTGCTTCCTGACACTGGGATTACAAACTCACCATTACACCTGGCATTTTACACAGCTTCTGAAGATCTGCACTTAGGTCTGCAAAGGTTACACCAACTGAGCCATCTTTCCTCTTCTGATCTTTGTTAGTAAGAAGAGAAGTGCTCACTTGGGGCAGGCAAGCCCTCCTGCAGACTGTTCTGTCATGCAAGCTTCTAATTGCATTTAGAATGTTCTTGTTACCAAGTTTTCCTTAGACTTGTTTTTCATTTATGAATGATTTTTTACATGAAATCACTATTTGCTACAAAAAAAAAAATCCACTGGCATGCCTAAATGAGCAACAGATGAAAATCAGAATATCCAATCCAATCTGCAGATCAGTGAGGGTCCTGCTGTTTATTCTTCTTTGCCTTTTGATAACTAAGCACTAAGACCCACGTTAATAGCCAGGCAGTAGTGGCACATGCCTGTAATCCCAGCACTTGGGAGGCAGAGGCAGGCAGATTTCTGAGTTCAAGGCCAGGCTGGTCTACAGAGGGTGTTCCAAGACAGCCATGTCTATACAGAGAAACCCTGTCTTGGAAAAAAATACGCAAGTTATAGAGAAATTGTGCAAAGAATGCTGAAGCCAAGGTGATCTTTACATGGGATGCACCAAGAGTCTGGCATGAAGCTACAGTGCTGGGGAGAGATGCTAAAGGCCGAGCAACCTGGTTAAGAACTTTATCCTGTTCATAAAACCAGACACTTAGACATCTTTCCTAACTCTAATCCTCTGTACTTAAACAGATTTGATGACTTCTGCAGATAAAACTTAATTCAAATTTGTAGACAGTGTCTCCTATTGCTCCACCTAGCCTTGATTGCTATGTAACCAAGGATAGCTTCGAACTGCTGATTCTCTTGCCTCTACACCCTGAGTAATGGGACAACAGTCATGTACTACCCAGTTTACTTGCCCAGTTTTCTATGGGTGGAACCCAGAACTTTGTCCACAGTAAGAATTCTACTAGTGGGGCTACATTCCCAGGCCTAAATCCTGGCTGGTTATTTCAAAATAGGAAACTGCAACTCAAGCAAAATAGAAATCCCAAAGCACAAAATCTACACAGACAGCAAGCTTGATTTACATGACCATTCCATGTAGCCTGACATTCCTCTATCAGTGTGGTTCCCCTAGACAATGATACAGCAAATCTTCAGCATAGAATCTCAGCATTTTCTCCTGTAAATAAGTGAATCAATGTACAGCAAGACTGAGATCAGTACCAAATTCCTATGGAAACAAACAATCAAAAAGGTCAGAGGAAAGGGAAAGTAGAAAACACTTGGAACAAACTATAATTTTCTTGACCAAGACCGGTCCAGTCCTACACACCGTGCTACCCACGAGCCCAGCATGGCCTCCACCTGCCCTACCGCTTAGTGCAGCTAATTTTGCTCTTCAGTCAGTGCCTATTTTGCAGATGAACTGAGCACATATCCTGTAAGGCAGTTTCTGTTAGGGAAGTTGTCTTTTAAACCCATCCAGCTGTTTTCTCAAGTGGACCTTCAAGGAATAGGGGAACAGGAAGCATGAGTTAGAGCTAGCTCTGTGGGACCCTTCACAGCCTCAACCAAGACAAACACCTCCAAGAACTGTTCCTTAGCAGGCCTGGAGCACTTTTTTTTGTATGAAGGGGGCTCTTCTCTGTTGGCAACATATATCCTGGATAATTGCTTTTCACATTCAAATTGAATCTGTATTAAGCCCAGAGTGTTTTTTTTTTTTTAAACAAGTACTCAATTCTGGCAGACACTAGCTTGTGGTCAGGAATGTGAGACTCCTGGGAAAACATCTGGCCTCATCTGAACAAATGTCTTAATTCATCTTATTTTCGTAAAACTACTCTGAATGTCCTTCCAAAGAAGGGGTACACTGCATGCACACTCATTATTTTTAAAATAAAAAGAGAGACACAAATGGCCTTTAATGGAACCTTAACTAGAAGGCTTCATGGATGACCATGAATTAATCATCAAATTGTTCCTAATTTCTTCTATTTTAAAGTCACACACACGGTTCAGAGTATTCTAATTGGACAAAGGTGGTTGGAAGACATAGCATTGTTGGGCTTGTTCTCACACTATGACCTCATAGTATACTGCCATGCTTACAGTGTAAATGCACCAAATAACCTTTTAATATGTGATTCCTATCCTATGCTTACTAGGGAACCCAAGACCAAAGATCATTACAGGATTCTAGCTATTCACTGATTAATTAACATCTGTTCGCCCTTTATTAACAGACAAATTTTGACATGTATGTGATGGTGTAAAAACATATGCATAGATACATATGTATATGTGTATATATATGAATAAGTTCACCCATGCAAGGGTAAAGTTCAGAGGTTAAAACTGGTTATATTTCCTCTATCACTTTTGACCTTACATTTTTGAGACATTGTCCTCTTTCTGATCCTGAAACTGGTCATTATTTATCTAGAACAACTGGCCAAACACACTAGATACTACTCTCTCAATTTTCCCATAATTGAGGTTATATGCATATGCTCTCTGTGGGCTAGAGATATAAACTCAGGTCTTCTTACTTATGCAATAGGCATTCTATCCACAGAGCCATATTTCCATCCATAAACTTTCCATATTTCTTACCTAAATTAGGTAGTACATAACTTGGGAGAATTGTGAAATCAAATATGCCCTCCAGGTCAAGCAGGAAGTCTGCAGTCAGGTTCTACCTACTGAAGCATTTCATACATAAAACATCTGTGGCTGTGGAGAAGAACTAACAGTCTGTTGAAAGTCAAATTCATTTTTAAGGACAGGATCCTTTCAGTTGTCATGATCTTTTCAATTGCCATCAGCACCTCGGAGCTGGGGATGTTCCACAGCCCTCAGTGCAGGAGTTCCTCCAGGAGAGACCTACTGGTCTCTCAGGAGTGCTGACACAGGCTTTCAGGCTCATAGGAGGAAAAAGCTCCAGGCAGACAGCAAGACCAACTAACACCAGAGGTAACCAGATGGCAGAGGCAAGCATAAGAAACTTACCAAAAGAAACCAAGGCTACTGGACATCATCAGAATCCAGTTCTCCCACTGAAGCAGGTCCTGGATACTCCAACACAGAAGAAAATAAAGATTTGGATTTAAAATCACATCTCATGGTGTGGTTGAGGACTTTAAGAAGGACATAAAGGAATTTATGGAATTCCCTTAAAGGAATACATGAGAACATAGGTAAACAGGTAGAATCCCTTAAAGAAAAGAATTACAGAAAAACATAATCAAACAGGTGAAGGACTTGAACAAAACCATCCAGGATCTAAAAGTGGAAGTAGAAACGATAAAGGAATCTCAAAGGAAGACAATTCTGGAGGTAGATAACCTAGGAGAGAGATCAGGACTTATAGACACAAGCATCACAAACAGAATACAAGAGATAGAAGAAAGAATTTCAGGTATAGAAGATGCCATAGAAAACACTGACACAACAGTCAAAGAAAATGAAAAATGCAAAAACTGCCTAACCCAATACATCCAGGAAATCCAGGACACAATGAGAAAGTCAAACCTGAAGATTATAGGTATAGATGAAAGCAAACATTACCAACTCAAAGGGCCAGTAAATATCTTTAACAACATTATAGAAAATAACGTCCCTAACCTAAAGAAAGACATACTCATTGACCAACAAGAAGCCTACAAAACTCCAACTAGATTGTACCAGAAAAGAAATTCCTCCCATCACATAATAATCACAAAACCAAATGCACTAAACAAAGAAAAAGTACTAAAAGCTGTAAGGAAAAAAGGTCAAGTAACATATAAAGGCAGACCTATCAGAATTATATCAGACTTCACATCAGAGACTATGAAAGCTAAAAGATCATGGGCAGATGTCATTCAGAACATAAGAGAACACAAATGCTAAACCAGGCTACTATATCCAGCAAAACTTAAAATTACCATATATGGAGAAACCAAGATATTCCATGACAAAATAAATTTACACAAAATTTTCCACAAACACAACCATTGAAAGGATAAAAACTGGAAAACTCTAACACAAGGAGAGAAACTATATCTTAGAAAAAGCAAGAAAACAATCTTCTTTTAACAAACCAAAAAGATAGCCACATAAAAATATTTCCATATCTAATAACAAAAATAATAGGAATCAACAATCACTTTTCCTTAATATCTCTTAATATCAATGGACTCAATTCCCCAATAAAAACACATAGACTACAAGACTGGATATGTAAACAGGACCTATCAATGGACTCAATTCCCCAATAAAAACACATAGACTACAAGACTGGATATGTAAACAGGACCCAACATTTTGCTGCATACAAGAAACCCAGCTCCAGAGAGCCAAATAACTCTATTAAAAATGGGGTACAGGAGCCTCCGCCATCTTTCCGGCTGTTTGGACCTAGCAGGCTGAAGCAGGTACACGAGATATTCTGAGTTTAAGACTTCTGGGGACTCAGGCCACTAGACAGTGATCTGTGAGCAGGAGCCATGCACAGAGCAGCAGTTCAGGTGCCCCAGCCAGGCACGGGCTCTGTGCCCTGAGGGGGGACCCTGCACTCCCTGCAGCCTCCGCCATCTTCCTGGCTGTTTGGAACTAGCAGGCTGAACCAAGTACCCGAGATATCCCGAGTTTAAGGCCTCTGGAGACTCAGGCCGCCAGAGAGCAATCTATGAGCAGAAGCCCCTCAGAGCAGCGGTTCAGGTGTCCCAGTCATGGGGAAATATCCTTAAGATCCCACGGGAGGTTCAAGCACCAGCTAGTAACTGCAGGACCAACTAACACCAGAGATAACCAGATGGCAAAAGGCAAACGTAACAGAAATCAGAAGTAAACTTGATTTACTAACAGAAATCAAGGCAGTATGGCAGCATCCGACCCAGTTCCCTGACAGCAATAAGTCTTGGATACCCCACCCAACACAACAGAAAAACAAGATTCAGATCTAAAATCACTGGTCAGGATGCTGATAGAGGAATACATAGATAAATCTCTTAAAGTAATACAGGAGAAAATGGATCAAAAGTTAGAAGCCCTTACAAGACAAACACAAAAATCACTTAAAGAAATTCAGAAGAATATGGATCAAAAAATAGAAGCCAATAAGGAGGAAATACAAAAATCACTTAAAGAAATACAGGAGAACATGGGTCAACAAGTAGAAGTTATGAAAGAGGAAACACAAAAATCTCTAAAAGAATTACATGAAAACACAAACAAGCAAGCTAAAGATCTGAGCAAAACCATCCAGAATCTAAAAACAGAAGTAGAAACAACTAAGAAATCACAAAGGGAGACAATCTTGGAGATAGAAAATCTTGGAAAGAAATCAGGGGTCATAGATGCAAATATCAACAATAGACTACAAGAGATAGAAGAAAGAATCTCAGATGCTGAAGATACCACAGGAACCATGGACTCAAAAATTAAAGAAAATGCAAAATGCAAAATGCTGGTAACCCAAAACATTCAGGAAATCCAGGACACAATGGGAAGACCAAACCTCAGGATTATAGGCATAGATGAGAGTGAAGATCTACAACTTAAAGGGCCAGCAAATATCTTCTACAAAATTATGAAAGAAAACTTCCCCAACCTAAAGAGAGAGATGCCCGTGAATATACAAGAAGCCTACAGAACTCCAAACAGACTGGACCAAAACAGAAATACCTCCCATCACATAATAATCAAAACCACAATGCACTAAACAAAGAAAGAATATTAAAGGCAGTAAGAGAAAAAGGCCAAGTAACATATAAAGGAAGGCCTATCAGAATTATACCAGACTTCTCACCTGAGACCATGAAAGCTAGAAGATCCTGGGTAGATATCATGCAGACTCTAAGAGAACACAAATTTCAGACAAAACTACTATACCCAGCAAAACTCTCAATCGCCATAGATGGGGAAACTAAGGTATTCCATGACAAAACCAAATTTGCACGATATCTTTCCACAAACCCAGCCCTATAAAGGATAATAGGGGAAAAACACCAACACAAGGAGGGAAACCACACACCAGAAGAGGCAAGATAGAAACCCCCTCTCATCAAACCCAAAAGAAGATAACCACACAAATATAAAAAATAACGTAAAAAATGTCAAGAAGTAATAATTACTATTCCTTAATATCTCTTAACATCAATGGACTCAGGCGACAGCAGGTGCTGGCAAGTATGTTGAGAAAGAGGAACACTCCTCCACTGCTGGTGGGATTGCAATCTGGTACAACCACTCTGGAAATCAGTCTGGCAGTTCCTCAGAATACCTGGCATGATACTATCAGAAAATTCTGCTATACCACTCTTGGGCATATACCCAGAGGATTCTCCCGCAAGTAAAAAGGGCACATGTTCCTCTATGTTCATAGCAGCCTTATTTATAAGTGCCAGAAACTGGAAAGAACCCAGATATCCTTCAACAGAAGAATGGATACAGATAATGTGGTGTATTTACACAATGGAATACTATTCAACTATTAAAAATTGAATTTATGAATTTCTTAAGCAAATGGATGAAATTAGAAAATATCATCCTGAATGAGGTAATTCAATCACAAAAGAACACACATAGTATGCACTCTCTGATAAGTAGATATTAGCATAGAAGCCTGGAATACCCAAATTACAATTCACAGAGTTCTGGCACCCAAGTTCTGGTGCCTGTGTATTCTCACAGAGCTACTCTCCCCAGCTTGCCCCTGCTGCACCTGATTGCTAAGTTCCCAGCTCTCTTTTGCTTGTCCTTGTCCCTGGAGTTGCTAGTTCCCTCTCTGCCATCGCTCTGTCCCACATTCTAGTAACCAAATGGAACCGCCATCCTCGAAGTTGCATATCACAATACCCAGGAACCTGATAAAATCAAGAATCTTAGAGCTTTTAATTATGGTTAACCAATCAGAATTATCTATCAATAAATTCACAATGCCAATACAATAAGTTCAGAGCTAATTGATAATGATAAAAGCTTTATCCCAATTAATCTAAGGTTGTCACGTTGGCCTCCATTCTCCTTTCCTATTTCTCCCCCTCAGACTCTCAACTCTCAGCAACTCTTAGCTCTGTCTCCCTTTTCCTTTTCCAATCACAGGCCTCCTCTGAACTAATGTAATTGAACAGAAAAAGTCCTGCAACATTTGGAGACACTGACCTAGGCTTAGCATTCACACTGTGTCTGCTGGGCTTCCTTTCTCTCAGTGAGCTGCAGATTGACTATTCTTTAATAGTGTTTTGAAGCAAGCTATTTAAACAGCAGCTACAGGAAGGACAATGGAGACTTTACCATCTTGATATTCTCATTAACAGTTTAACGCCAAGGATTGAAAGTAAAACATCACTTCTTTTAAAAAAAAGTTTACATGGATCTTTGGACTGGAAATTTCATAATCTTCTGTACCTCCTGAGAAAGAAATATTAAAGTAGAAATTTAAATACATCGTACAGTCCAAGCACGGTCCATTCCTGTTACTCTAGCACTTGTAGGACAGAGACAGAAAGATTGGGAGTTCAAGGTCATCCTGTGCAACATGGCAAGTTGGAGGCTACATGAAAGCATGTCTAAAAGAAAAATGGCTAAAATCTAAAACTAAAAGCATAACAAACCCTACCTTTTCACTTCATGCCTTGGAACAAAATGGAGGAAGTCAAATAATTTTCACTTTAGGAGAATCCCACTCATCCATCATTTGTGTATGTAAGTTCCTCTCTCTCTCTCTCTCTCTCTCTCTCTCTCTCTCTCTGTGTGTGTGTGTGTGTGTGTATGAGAGAGAGAGAGACAGAGAGAGAGACAGAGACAGAGAGAGACAGAGACAGAGAGAGGCAGAGAGACAGAGAGATAGAGACAGAGAGAGACAGACAGAAAGAGAAAGACAGAGGGACAAAAACGGACAGTGAGACAGAGACAGGCAGACAGACAGATGACAAGGGGGGGACACAAACAAGAGCTACCAGGGTCTGTGGGCTCAGAGAGGAGTCAATGCTTCTTAGCAAAAAAGAGCTCATCCCAGAGTCTTCCATCCTGTGTATTTGGTGAGTTCCCACTCATGTTTGCACAGACTGTCTCCTTTAAAATGCACATGTTGATGTCCAGATGCCATAGTGTATTTGAATATACTTTTAATCAGATATTTTGAATTCCACATGTATGAAACTGAACCTGCTATGCCTCAACCTACTATTACCCCCAATATTCTTTGTCTCAGTAGTGGAATTCAGAATTATATCCTGGAGATCCTCCTTGACTCCTCTTCCCCTCATGCCCTGGAAGTGATAGAGCTTTAGCAGCTTTAAATGCACCTGTATTCTGACTGCTTCTCACCTCTAGCACTGCCTTCACTATGGCCTACCATGCAGTTATCTTTGAAAGCTGTCATTTTTTTCTCCTCTAGCACTGCCTTCACCATGTGCCACCATGCTGTCCTCTCCAAGGACTGTCACTTTTCACCTCTAGCACCCTCTTCTGCAAAGGCTACTATACTGTCCTTTTTGAAGATTGTCACTGTCACTTACATGGCACTCCCTTATTTTTCTCCTTCCTCATTGCTATTACTCCTGATACCGCAAGTGAGTATTCCTCTTAGAATTAACCTGACTAGGTCATTGCTTTGCTCCAATCTTTCTGATGTCTCTGGAAACCAAACCAAATGTTTTGGTTAGCAGCCTCTGCCTGCTAATTCCTTCTTCAGTGACCTTGAGAGCCAGGGAAGAAGTCATGAGTCCACTGATATCCTGACATCAGCCCCATCCCTCTATCTAACATTTTAACATATAGAGCAGCATGCAGATTCTCCATACCATTTTTGTTCTTGGTTTGGTTTTGTGTGTGTGTGTGTGTGTGTGTGTGTGTAATATTTTCTTGTAATACCATAACATTCATTAATATGTTTATCTTGTTTATCAATAAAATATAATTTTTCCATGGGCAGGAATTATGATCTGCTTTTTCCCCCTTTCTTTCTATTTTACACAGGGTCTCACTGGCTGGGAGCTCAACCAAGTGAACCAGGATACCTGGCTAGTAATTCTCAGGAACCAGCCTATTTCCACCAGTGCTGGGATTCCAGGAATGCCACTATAATGGGTCTTTCTCAGTTCCAGTAATCAAACACAGAATCTTGCCAGGCTAATAGGCATCCTGCTGCTGCTTTTCAATTACTGTTTGAAGTTCTAGAGTAGGGAACGGCTAAGAGATCTATCCTATGCATTGAATATTTATTGGATGGAGGCCAATATTCAGTGGGGAGGGATTGCCTAGCATTCATGAAGCCTCAGGTTCAGACACCAGCATCACATAAATCAGCTGTGGTGGAACTCACCTATGATCCGCAAAACCAAAGTCATTCCTGAGATGAGAAAGAGATTCACACTCACAGAGAACTTCATAGCAGTCATGTTAATACTTAGATACAGTCAGACTGTTTTGAGAGTCCTAGGAAAGAACGGATCTCAAAATCTAGCATGTACTACTACTGTGTTAGCTTTGGACATTACCTCATAAATTGTTCTGATGGGAACTAAATTTTTTCTCATATTAAACCAAAGTGCTTAGTTATATCAGACTTCTAGTGAACTAGAATCACCATAGTATAAGATATGATAAAACTCCTACTATAGTTTTAAAATAAACATATAGTTTCACACTCATGTGTACAGATTAAAAGATAGATTCACTTAAAAAAAGTAACTCATCAGGTAGAATAGCATAAAATAAGATCTAGTGAACAAAAAGGGGTATGAGCTACACCAGTCATGTCTGTGAAAGTGAACCTGTGGAAAGAAGAAATGCGGCTTTTACATGTAGATGCCTCAACAGCTGGCTAGAACCATATGGTCTTCCCTACAGTCATAGTAAGCCCACATGCTGCCTGTTAATAACAAAGTAAGGCCCTGGGATAATGGAAAATCACGGTGCCTGAAATTTTGCTTTTCTGGCAGACATAGTTTGCCTTATTTGAAATTTCTCAAATAGTAAAAGGTTTCTCCTTTTACATTATTCCCCAATTATTTTAATTTATTTATGTAGCTTTAGTGAAATATGTACTTATGAGGTCATTTGGGGAAAATGTCATTTCAGAATATGTATATGGAGAGGAGGAGGGAGGGAATGAAGGGGAGAGAGTGAAAGAGAAAGAGGAAAAGTGAGAGGGAGATGGAGGGAGAGGGAAAAGTAGGGAGAGAGATTTTTTTCATAAAGTACAGGCTTGTCTGGAAATTTTTATGTAGTTGGGATGACTTTGAAGTCCTGATTGTCCTGCCTCTACTTCCCAAGGATTATAGATAGGCACCAGTTTATGTGGATTTAGAATTAAACCCAGGGTCTTTTAAATACTAGGCAAGCACTGGCAACTAAGCTATATCCTAAGCTATATATAATCCAGAACAATGATGAAGGGCATATATTGTCATCACAGTATAAAAGGTATGGGCGAGGGAAATTCTGTGGAAATAGAACAAAATTATATTATTGGTTAATACCTTCTGAATTCATTATCTAATTGTTTGTACCTATTTAGTGAACAGTTAAAGTTCATGTGTGCTATTGACACTATATTATGTTTTATGAGGAAACTATCTCATAGCACACATGCCAACAATCATATTTTCCCCTTGAATTATTTTCTACAATTACAGCTATTGTACAAAACATGCATGTTATATCACATCTTATTTAGTGGGAATTAGTGGAACACGCCTGTCACCCTGAAACTCAGGAGCTGGGGCATCTTACGTGTGAGGTCAGTCTCGGTTGTAGAGTGAGACTCTGCCTCAAAGACAAATAAATAAATTTACTTTATTTCATAATACGTTATTTTAGCAATACAAAATTTTGTGTTTTATATTTAATTACACTTGTCTAAAGTTTTGTTGTCTTTTTTAATTTAATATTTTATTAATTCTTTGTGAATTTCAATTCATGCACCCTAATCCTACTCATCTCCTCGATTTTCTGTATTTGCCTTCAGCCCTTGCAACTTTCCCCCCAAAAGAAAAAAAAGCAAACAAACAAAAATCTCACCATGGACGCTGCAGTGGCTCAGGTGCCACATAATAAACACCTTTGCTCAAACAATGTTCCTTGTGAATGTTAATTGCAGTGAATGATTGGTCTCACTCAACCCTCTGGCTTCTGACACCCTATCAGAGCTGTATTATCATTGGAACTCCTCACAGATATCCTGTTGTTGCCCTGTGTCATGAAGGTACTGCAGCTTTGGCTATGTAGGTCCTGCCCCGTCATGAGCTCCAGATGGGGGAGATTGGCCTGGGGCCAATTCAAAGCCCTGGATCTGGGCCTGAGTGTTAGCTCAGTCAGTCAGTCTGAGAGCTGACTGACCAGGCAAGGGACAGGGCCAACTTTCCTGCTCACTTTCTCTCTGGGCCAGCTCTCCCTCCATGACCAAGTGCTGCAGTTGATGAGGTGTCTGTCCAACTTTGCAAACCTTATAACAACAATATGGCCCCAAGTGGCAATCCAGACCAGGGACATCCACATGGCCTTTGGTGGTAACAAATCCCTGCTGTTGCAGGGTCACAGACTCAGACACGGCCCATGATAGGAGTGTGGGCCAGAGCCTAGCCAAAGCTTGGCTTGTATTGTGGGCTGGCTACTCTCAGCATGCTGTTCTGCATGACCTCTCTTCTACCTCTCGACATTCCACCTCTCTTCCTTGTGCCCACACCATTGGTTTCTCTTTCATCTATCCACCACTTGTTCATTCTAGTGGTGCCCCAGGGCCTCTGGGTGTCCTCTGTGTGGTGAGGGGTGTGGTGGTCATCTTGCTTATTAATTATCCATTCTCAGTTTGTATACAGTCCTTGGGATAGAATTATTCTCAAGTTGAAGAAGTTGTTGAATTTTGGGTTTCATTTTTCCTCCGCTACCATAAATAAATAAATAAATAAATAAATAAATAAATAAATAGGCTGGGCTTGTACTCAGTTGGCAGAATGCATCACCCATTGTGGTGGCTCAAGAGGGAGAGGAAGAAGAAGGATAAGGGATTCAGGGCCAGCTTTAGTTAGCATTGTAAATCTGAGGTCAGTCTAGGCTACATAAAAAGGATTCTCAAAAGGGAAAGAAAATCAACCAAACAAAACAACCCCACATATTCATATACACAAGCTAGAAATTTAATAAGCTCACTCCTGCCTTAGGTGTTCAGGGACCCTAATGAATACTAATTAGGTTTAAAAACTTCATTGTCTCACAGATTCCACCTGGGCACAAGGTGTAGAAGACACGTTTTGATAACGTGTTTCTGAGAACGAAAGTCAGTGCATAGTAGAACTCGGAGGGCTTTTCTCCAGGGATGGTTTTAAGCAGACAAACCGAACATCAAGCCTTTCTCTGAACCACTCATCTAAACGGGTGTTATGGAGAAACTGCAATCCGCTCAGCTTTGTCCAATCAGTGAATTCCCACTGTGGCTGCCATTTGTGGTTGCTCCACGAGAGAGTGGGTCCAATATCGGAACCTAGTGACAGCTGTCTCTCTAGCAAGTCTTTTCCACTGATTTTCCCAGCAGCCACAGGTTGTCAGGTATATGTTTCCCACTCTGCATTGTTTTAAAGCTTTCCTTTCGTGTAACCAATACTTTGATATCTCTTCGCTTCTCTGGGAGCGGTGACCCCTGAGATCCGCTTGAAAAGAGACAGTGTCAGATTAAAACCATTCCTTTTCTCTGTATCATCCCCTAAGGAAGCAAGAGAATCAGACGGTGAATTCTAGAGTTCCCTCCATGATGTCATGAGATGTGCCGTCTCTGAGGTCAGCTCCTCAAAGTAGAAATTGACAGTAATTTATATGTTCGGTGGGTGATATATTGTTACATAATGACTTTTTCTTGAAGACTGGCCTCCTATATCACAGCTAGCTTTATACTCCCTGAGAGGCTGAGGATGACCTTGAACTGATGCCCAGGCTTCCTCTTCCCAAGTGGTAAGATTATGAGAATCACAGCACACCTGGTTTATGTCATGCCAGGGATCAAATCCATGTATGATAGACAAGCACTCCACCAACTAAGGTACTTGCCCAGATCTAGTTAGATTAAATTGTGACAGAAGTGAATAAACTATAAATATTACTGCAGTACACTATCCCCTCTCTGTTGTAATCTTTGACGTAGAAATTATTAAAAACACACTTTATATTTTGAAAGCCAGCTCTTCCCTCAAAGCCTGTTGTGGCAGTTAGCTACCCATCTCTGTAAAAACAAGGCTGACACAAACACACCTTGTGAGAAGAAAAGTTAATGTGGGAGCAGAGTAGCAGAGGTATCTGTCCAAGTGGCTGGGCTCTGTTGATACAGCAATGAGCCAGCCAAGTCAGCCTATAAGGCAGGGCCTCTACTCTCCTCATGGCAGGCAGTAAGAGAAGATGGGCTAGGGCGCTGGTATCTGCTTCAAGCGCACACCTCCTGCAACTTAACTCTTTCCATTAAGTCTCTGCCCTCCAAATGTGCCACGAGTATCATGGGCTGGCAGCCAAGCTTCTAACACATGGGGCTTCAGGTGACTTTTAAGATCGAAACCCAAATTAAGTTGTTCCAAACTCTTCCTTAGATTTTTAATGCTGCCTCAAATGTATGGCTGGGCCTTTAGGAATAAAACAGATGGTGGCAAGTTTAGCTGTGGAAACATCTTGTGAATCTAAGATGGCTTTTGATTTACACACTGTACAAATTGATAGACGGTGATGGAGAGGATGGTATGGAGAAGGCCCTGCTTTGCCAGAAAACCTTCCATCAATCCCATCATCTCATTTTTCTGTATTTTCAAGGTTCTCAAGACTTATTCGGACAGGTAATTGATATAGATGTTCTACCTATGGAGAATTCTTAACAGTCACTTATTCTCAGCACTTTGAAGAGCCCTGAGTCTCTGCACTAACTACTACCCACAGCCATAAGAAGCTTCTGTGATGAAGGCTGAAAGAAGCATCCATCTGTGAATGTAAGTATAAATATTGAGAAGGCAGCTTAACAAAATGATCATTTAGTGATATAGCACTAAAAGCACTACACACACACACACACACACACACACACACCTACTTACAAGTTGGTATCCAGTTTGACCACCACAATCTGTTGAAGATGCTATCTTTCTTCCACTGTATGTATGTATGTATGTATATATATATATATATATATATATATATATATATATATATATATTACTTTTGTCAAAACTCAGATGTCTTTAGAAGTATAGGCTTATATCTGACTCTCAGTCGTGTTCCACTGATTAATCTGTCTGTTTTAATGACAGTGCTATTCTGTCTTAATTACTTTTTCTCTGAATAATATTTCAAAATCTGTGATGGCGATACTTCTAGCAGTACGTGTCCTGTTCGGGATTGTTTTGGCTATCCTGGATCTTTTGTGTTTTGATATAAATTTAGAGATTAATTTTTTTAAAAAATTATGTTATAATTTTTAGGGAAATTGCATTCAATCTATAGATTGCTTTGGGTTGAATGGCCATTTTTATAATAAAATTCTTACCAACCCAGGAGCAAGAGAGGTCACGCTGCCATCTTCATTTTCTTTCTTCAGTGTGTTAAGGTTTTCAATTTACCAGGCTTTCACTTGCTTGGTTATATTTACTACACAAATTTGAGTTTTGCTGATTTTGTTGTTCAATTTTTGTTTGTTTGTTTGTTTGTTGAGGCTATGGTAAAATGAATCATTTTACTGATTTATTTCTTGGCATATTTATCATTTGTATATAGACATATATACACCCCAATGCACAAAAAAAATGTGAACACATGCACAGAGAGAGAGAGAGAGAGGGAGAGAGAGAGAGAGAAATTAAGAGAGAGATCAATTGTTGCGTTTAGCTTTAATGATAAAGGAAGAATAGGATTCAAGTGATTGACTGTTGTTATAAATTCAGAATAGGTGGTCCTAAAGACTAGAATAGATCACTCAGTGCTATAGACAACATATAGAACACTCAGTCAAAGTTACTTTTCATGTGGTGGTCTGCACACTAAAAAGCCTTCAAGAGTCTCAGCCGAGATTCAGAAATGTTTAGATGGAATTCAAATTATCATGGTCCATATTCCTGAGCACCTTATTCATACTACCTGAAAGAGGTTACAATTTTCGTGTCAATGCTTCCTACCTGGACACTCATTTTGGATAGCTAATAAAAACACATTAGAGAAACATAACATCAATTTTATAAGTATCTTAAAATTATGGTGTATTCAGACTTATGGTCACTTGATCTTTGATAAAGGAGCCACAACCATCCGATGGAATAAAGATAGCCTTTTCAACAAATGGTGCTGGTTCAACTGGAGGTCAACATGCAGAAGAATGCGAATTGACCCACTCTTATCTCTTTGCACTAAGATCAACTCCAAGTGGATCAAGGACCTCCACATAAAACCAGACACACGGAAACTATTAGAAAAGAAACTTGGGAAGACCCTGGAGGACTTGGGCACAGGGGAAAAGTTCCTGAACAGAACACCAATAGCTTACACACTAAGATCAAGAATCGACAAATGGGACCTCATAAAATTACAAAGTTTCTGCAAAGCAAAGGCCACTGTCAGAAGGACAAAATGGCAACCAACAAAGTTGGAAAAGATCTTCACCAACCCCACATCCGACAGAGGGCTAATATCCAATATATACAAAGAACTCAAGAAGTTAGACCGCAAAGAACCAAATAACCCTATCAAAAAATGGGGCACAGAGCTAAACAAAGAATTTTCACCAGAAGAAATTCAGATGGTCGAGAAACACCTTAAAAGATGTTCAACATCATTAGTCATCAGGGAAATGCAAATCAAAACAACCCTGAGATTCCACCTCACACCAGTCAGAATGGCTAAGATTAAAAACTCAAGAGACAACAAGTGCTGGCGAGGATGTGGAGAAAGAGGAACACTCCTCCACTGTTGGTGGGATTGCAAAATGGTAAAACCACTCTGGAAATCAGTTTGGCGGTTCCTCAGAAAATTGGGCATGTCACTTCCAGAGGATCCTGGCATACCACTCCTGGGCATATACCCAGAGGAGTCCCCTGCATACAATAAAGACATATGCTCCACTATGTTTATAGCAGCCTTGTTTATAATAGCCAGAAATTGGAAGGAGCCCAAATATCCCTCAAAGGAGGAATGGATACAGAAAATGTGGTATATTTATACAATGGAATACTACTCAGCAATTAAAAATAATGAATTCATGCAATTTGTAGGTAAATGGTTAGACCTGGAAAATATCATCCTGAGTGAATTAACCCAATCACAAAAGAATGCACATGAAATGCAATCACTGATAAGTGGATATTAATGAGCCCAGAAGCCCTAAATACTCAAGACACAAATAGCAAGTCAAATGATTCCCAAGAAGAGGAAAGGAGAGGACCCTGGGCATGTAAAGATTGCATCCAGTTTAGTAAAGAAACCGAGGGGGGAGGGGGAATGATTGGGGAATAGTTGGGGGGAGAGGAACTATGGGAACTGTGGTGGGTGGGAACTGGGAAAGGGGAAAGCCTTTGGAATGTAAACATAGAATATAGAAAATAAAAATAAAAAAAATAAAAAAAATAAAAATTAAAAAAAATTAAAAAAAATTATGGTGTATTAACATATACCTAAAAGGATGTTGTTGATGAGCTCAGTCACAGGGAAATAAAGCTTTTCCTTTTGTGAATATTTTGACAGAATAGCTTTTTCATTAATGTATTTATTTATTTATTTATTCATTTTACATCCCACTCATTGTCCCCCATTCTCATGGTCTGCCCTCACACAATCCCTCCTCCATCCTCCTCTTCTCATCCTCTGAAAAGGGAGAGCCCCCACACCCTGAGTGTCACCCCACCCAGGCACATCAAGTGTCTACAGGACAAGGCACATCATCTCCCATTGGGAACAGACAATGTGGCTCAGTTCGGAGAACAGGATCCACAGGCAAGCAACAGATTTAGGGACAGTCCCTCTTCCAGTTGTTGAGGGACCTACATGAAGATAAAGCTGCACATTTGCTACATATGTGCCAGGAAGGAAAGGAGAGGAGAGATCCAGCCCGTGTATGCTCTTTAGTTGTTGGCTCAGTCTGTGGGAGTTCTCAATGATCCAGGTTAGTTGACTGTTGGTCTTCCTGTGGAGGTCTTATTATCCCCTCTGGGGCCCTTAATTCTTCTCCCAAATCTTTTGTAAGTCTCCCTGAGCTCCACCCAATGTTTGACTGTAGGTCTCTATATCTGTTTCATTTAACTACTGGGCGAAGCCTCTCAGAGGAAAGTATCATTGATAGTACCAGGGTTTGGTTCTTGTCCATGGGATAGGTCTCAAGTTGGGCCAGGTTATTGGTTGACCATTCTCTCATTCTGGACTTAATCGTTGTCCCTTCATTTCCTGTAGACAGGACAAATTTTGGGTCCAAAGTTTTGTGGATGGGTTGATGCCCTTATCCCTGCACTGGAGTTCCTGCCTGGCTAATGGAAGTGTCCACGACATGTTCCAAATCCCCCACTGCTAGAAATCTCAGCTACAGTCACCCCAAAGACTCCCAGGGACCTCCCCTATCCCAGGTTTCTGGCATGTTCTAGAGATCCCACACCATCCTCCCACAAGCCACACCGTCCACTCCACATTCCCACCCCCACCCCAAATCATACCACTGCCAACTGCCCACTACCATTCACTCTCCTGGCCCGATGGTCTTCTTCCCTGTTGCTCCCCACACCTGATCCCGATCTCCCCATTCTCCTTCCCATTGTCTCTTCCACCCAGTTACCTACCTCCAACTCCCTCTTTATGACTATTTTATTGGCTCTTCTAGATCTAAAGTGAGCTTTTAAGCATTCACCCATGAGCCTTCCTTCTCATTTAGCTTCTTTGGATATGTGGATTGTAACATATATATTCTATACTTTGTAGCTAATATCTACTCATAAATAAGTATATACCATGGATTGTTCCATTGGGTTTGGGTTATTTCACTCAGGATACTTTTGTTATTGCATGTTTTCTTTATTTATGTTTCAAATGTTATCCCCTTTCCTGATTTCCCCCCTCTCAGAAACCCCTGTCTCATCTTTCCTCCCCCTGCTTCTATGAGGGTGTTCATCCACCCACCCACCCCCTCCCACCTCACAACCCTCGATTTCCCCTATACTGGGACATGAATCAAGCCTTCATAGGACCAAATACCTCTCCTCCCATTGATGTCTGACAAGGTAATCCTCTGCTACATATGCAGCTGGAGGCATGTATACTCCTTGATTGATGGTTTAGTCCCCTGGGAGCTCTGGGGGGTGGGGGGTGTCTGGTTGGTTGATATTATTGTTCTTCCTATGGGGTTGTAAACTCCTTCAGCTCCTTCAGTCCTTTCTTTAATTCCTCCATTGGGAACCCTGCATTCAGTCCAATGGTTAGCTGCCAACATCTACCTCTTTATTTGTAAGGCTCTGGCAGGGCCTCTCAGGAGGCACCCATACCGGAGTCCTTTCAACAAGCATTTCTTGGCATTCACAATAGTGTTGGGGTTTGGTGATTGTATATGGGATGAATCACCAGGTCTCTGGATGGCCTTTCCTTCAGTCTCTGCTCAACACTTTATCTCCATATTTGCTCCTATGAATATTTTGTTCCCCTTCTAAGAAGAGTTGAAGCATCCATACTTTGGTCTTCCCTCTTCTTGAGCTTCATGTGGTCTGTGAGTTGTATCATGTGTATTCAGAGCTTTTGGGCTAATATCCACTTATCAGTGAATGCATAGCAGGTGTGTTCTTTTATGATTGGGTTATCTCACTCAGGGTGATTTTTTCTACTTCTATCTATTTACTTAAGAATTTCATGAAGTCATTGTTTTTAATAGCTGAGTAGTACTCCATTGTGTAAATGTACCACGTTTTCTGTATCCATTCATCTGTTGAGGGACATCTGGGCTCTTTCCAGCTTCTGGCTATTATAAATAAGGCTACTATGAACATGGTGGACCATGTATCTTTATTACATGTTGGAGAATCTTCTTGGTATAAGCCCAGGAGTGGTGTAGCTGCGTCCTCAGGTAGTACTAACTGAAACAAATCAGTAGCTTTCCTCTACTCAAAGGATAAATAGGCTGAGAAAGAAATTAGCGAAGCAACACCACTCACAATAGTCACAAATAATATTAGATACCTGGTGTGACTCTAATGAAGCAAGTGAATCTGTATGACAAGAACTTCAAGTCTCTGAAGAAGAAATCAAGGAGAAGATCTTAGAAGATGGAAAGATCTCCCATGCTCAGGTCTTGGCAGGATTAATATAGTAAAAATGGCCATCTTGCCAAAAGTAATCTACAGATTCAACAAAATCCCCAACAAAATTCCAAATCAATTCTACATAGAGTTAGAAATAGCAGTTTGCAAATTCATTTGGAATAACAAAAAGTCCAGGATAGCAAAGACTATTCTCAACAATAGAAGAACTTCATGGGGAAATCACCATTCCTGACCTCAAGCTGTATTACAGAGTAATAGTGGTAAAAACTGTGTGGTATTGGTAAAGAGACAGGTAGAAAGATCAATAAATAGAACTGAAGACCCAGAAGTGAACCCACACCTATGGTCACTTGATATTTGACGAAGGAGCTAAAATCATCCAGTGGAAAAACAGACAGCATTTTTAACAAACAGTGCTGGTTCAACTGGTGGGCAGCATGTAGAAAAATGCAAATCAATCCATTCTTATCTCCTGTACAAAGCTCAAGTCCAAGTGGATTAAGGACCTCCATATAAAACCAGGTACACTAAAACTTATAGAGGAGAAAGTGGGAAGAGCCTTGAAGGGCACAGGGAAATTTTCCTGAACAGAACACCAATGGCTTATGCACAAAGATCAAGAATTGACAAATGGGAGCTCATAAAATTGCAAAGTTTCTGTAAGGCAAAGGACTGTCAAAAGGACAAAAAGGCAACCAACAAATTGGAAAAAGATCTTTATCAATCCTACATCCAATAGAGGGCTAATATTCAATATATACACAAAACTGAAGAAGTTAGACTCCAGAGAATCAAATACCCCTATTTAAAAATGGGGTAGACAGTTAAACAAAGAATTTTCAACTGAGGAATGTCGAATTGCTGAGAAGCATCCTTAGTCATCAGGGAAATGCAAATCAAAACAACCCTGAGATTCCACCTCTCACCAGTCAGAATGGCTAAAATCAAAAACTCAGGTGACAGCAGATACTGGCCAGGATGTGGAAAAAGAGGAACACTCCTCCATTGCTGGTAGGATTGCAAGCTGGTACAACCACTCTGGAAATCAGTTTGGCAGCTCCTCAGAAAATTGAACATAATACTACCTGAGGATAATAGTTTTTAGTTCAATACATTTGTCTGCAAAATTCATGTTGTTCTTGATTTTAATAGCAGAGTAGTATTCCATCCTATAAATGAACTATATTTTCTTTCCCAGCCTGTTCATCTTTTGTGCAAAGGAGTGCTACTGATATTTTATTTTAATTAATTTTGCATCCAGTAATCTGTAGGACTTCTTTGATAGAATTTTTGTGGTCAATTATATATACTATCATATCATCTTATAATAGTGAAAAGTGACACTTGGACATCTTTTCTAATTTGTATTCCTTTGATCTCCTTTAGTTGTCTTATTGCTCTAGCTAGACCTTCAAGTACTATATTGAAGAGATAAAAAGATATTGAACAGCATTACTTGTCCCTGATTTTAGTGGGATTGCTTCAATTTCTCTCCATTTAATTTAATGTTGGATATCTCTGTGCTGTATATTGCCTTTACTGTGTTTATATGTGTGCCTTGCATCCCTCATCTCTCCAAAACTATTAACATGAAGCAGTGTTTGATTTGGTGAAATGCTTTTTCAATATGTAATGAGATAATCATATGGTATTTTCTTTCAATTTCTTTATCTGGTTAAATACATTAATGGATATTCTTATATTGAACCCCATGTACTCCTGGAGTGAAGCCTCCTTGATCATGGTAGATGATTTTTTGATATGTTCTTGGATTTGGTTTGCAAATCGTTGGAGTATTTTTGCATCAAAAATTCATAATGAAGATTGGTCTGAAATTCTCTCTTGAGTATTTGTATGGTTTGGAATCAGGTTGACTGTATTCTCATAGAATGTGTTTGATAATGTTCCTTCTGCTTCTCTTTTGTGGAATAGTTTGAGGCATATTGCTATTAGATCTTTTTTGAAACATTGCTAGAATTCTGAACTAAAACTATCTGGTTCTGGGTTTTTTGTTTGTTCGTTTGTTTTTTGTTGTTGTTGTTTTGGTTGGGAGACTTTTAATGACTCCTTCCATTTCCTTATGGGTTATGAGGCTTTTAAATAATTTATTAGATCTTGATTTAACATTGGCAATTGGTATCTGTCTAGAAAATCATCCATTTCTTTAAGATTTTTTCAATTTTGTGGAGTATAGGCTTTTGAAAGAAGACCTAATGATTTCTTTAATTCCCTTATTGTCTGTTGTTATGTCTCCTTTTTCATTTCTGATTTTGATTATTTGGATAATGTCTGTCTGTCTATCTTTAGTTAATTTGACAAGGGTTTTCTGGTCTAGTTGATTTTCTTCAAGAACCAAGTCTTGTTTTCTCTGATTCTTTGTATACTTATCTTTGTTTCTAAATTTGGCCCTGACTGATTATTTGGGTATGTCTTCTTCTTCTTCTTCTTCTTCTTCTTCTTCTTCTTCTTCTTCTTCTTCTTCTTCTTCTTCTTCTTCCTCCTCCTCCTCCTCCTCCTCCTCCTCCTCCTCCTTCCTCCTCCCCCTCCTCTTCCTACTTCCTCCTCCTCCTCCTCCTTCTCCTCTCCTTCTTCTTCTTTTGCCCAGTGCCCAGTGGTCATTAAATAGAGGTGTTCAACTTCTTTGGGTCTGTAGGCTTTCTCTTGATTCTGTTGTTGAAGTCCAACTTTAATTCATAATAATCTATTCGGATGCAAGGGGTTATTTATATCTTTTTCTATCTGTTGAAACTTGCTTTATGATCAAGTATGTGTTTAATTATAGAGAAAGTTCTTTGATGTCCTGAGAAGAAATTATATTCTTTTGTGTTTGGGTGAAATATTCTGTAGATATCTGTTATGTCCATTTGAATCATAACCTCTGTTATTTTCATTATTTCTCTATTTAGTTTCTGTTTCCATGTATTGTCAATTGGAGAAAGTGGTGTGTTAAAGTCTATCACTATTAATATGTGAGGTGTATTTCGTGATTTAAGCTTTTATATATTTCTACATTCTTTGTTTATATTCCAAATGATTTCCCCTTTCCTGGTTCCCCCCTCCCCATAAGTACCATAAGCCCTCTTCCCTCTGCCTATTTCCTGATCAACCCCCTCCCATTTCTCTGTCCTGCTACTCCCCTACAATGCTTCATCCAGCCTTTCCAGGACCAGGGCCCTCTCCTTCCTTCTTCTTGGGAATCATTTGATATGTTAATTGTGTCTTGGGTATTCAGAGCTTCTGGGCTAATATCCACTTATCAGTAACCACATTCTGTGTGTGTTCTTTTGTGATTGGGTTACCTCACTTAGGATGATATTTTCCAGTTCCAACCATTTACCTAAGAATTTCATGAATTCATTGTTTTTAATTGCTAGGTAGTATTCCATCGTGTAAGTATCCCACATTTTCTGTATCCATTCCTCCATTGAGGGACATCTGAGTTCTTTCCAGCTTCTGGCTATTATAAATAAGGTTGCTATGAATATAGTGGAGCATGTGTCCTTATTGCATGCAGGGGAATCCTCTGGGTATATGTCCAGGAGTGGTATAACAGGGTTCTCCACAAGTGTCATGCCCAGTTTTCTGAGGAACCACCAGACTGATTTCCAGAGTGGTTGTACCAGCTTGAAATGCCACCAGCAGTGGAGGAGTGTTCCTCTTACTCTATATCCTTGCCAACACCTGCTGTCTCCTGAGTTTTTATCTTAGCCATTCTGAATGGTATAAGTTGAAATCTCAGGGTTGTTTTGATTTGCATTTCCTTAATGACTAATGATGTTGAACATTTCTTTTTTCTTTTTTCTTTCTTTCTTTCTTTCTTTCTTTCTTTTTTTTTTTTTTTTTTTTTTTTTTTTTTTTGGCTTTTTGAGACAGGGTTTCTCTATGTAGCCCTGGCTGTCCTGGAACTCACTCTCAGGACACTGAGAACTTTGTAGACCAGGCTGGCCTCAAACTCAGAAATCCACCTGCCTCTGCCTCCCAAGTGCTGGGATTACAGGCGTGCACCACCACCGCCCAGCTGAACATTTCTTCAGGTGCTTCTTAGCCATTCAAAATTCTTCAGGTGAAAATTCTTTGTTTAGCTCTGTACCCCATTTTTAATAGAGTAATTTGGCTCTCTGGAGTCTAACTTTCTGAGTTCTTTGTATATATTGGATATTAGCCCTCTATCAGATATAGATATAGGATTGATGAAGATCTTTTCCCAATTTGTTGGTTGCCGTTTTTGTCTGATTGACAGTGTCCGATTTAAGCTTTTATAATGTTCACAAATATGGGTACTCTTGAATTTAGGGCACACATGATCAGAATTGAGATGTCATGTTGGATGATTTTTTTTATTTAATGAGTAAGAAGTATCCTTCCCCATCTCTTTTGATTACTTTTGTTTAAAAGTCTATTTTATTAGATATTAGAATGGCTATTCCAGCTTGTTTCTTGGATCTGGTTGCTTGGAAATCCTTTCTCTAGCCCTTTACACTGAGATAGTATCTATCTTTGTTTATGAGGTATGTTTCTTGCATGCAACAGAATGATGGATCTTGTTTACATATCTAGTATGTTAGCCTGTGTCTTTTTATTGGTGAATTGAGTTTATTGGTATTGAGAGATTGTAATGATCAGTGATTGTTAGAACCTGCTATTTTGATGTTGGTGGCAGTGCAGTGTGTTTGTTTGTGTGTATGTGTTTCTCTTATTTTGATGTTGTTGGTGTGAAATTACTAATTTCTTGGGTCTAGTTTACCCTCCTTGTGTTGGAGTTTTCCTTCTAATACCCCTCTGTAGGTCTGGATTAATGGAAAGATATTGTCTGAATTTGTTTTTGTCATGGAATGTCTTGGTTTCCCTATCTATGGTGATTGAACATTTTGCTGGATATAGTAGCCTGGGCTGACTTCTCTGGTCTCATTTAGTTTGCAAGATATCTTTCCAGGATCTTCTCACTTTCAGAGTCTCTATTTAGAAGTTGGATGTAATTCTGATAGATCTGTCTTTATATAATACAATTTTTACTTTTTTCTTTGTTCTGTGCATTCAGTTTTTTGATTATTATATGGTAGAAGGATTTTCTTTTCTGTTCCAATCTATTTGGTGCTTTATAAGCTTCTCATACATTTATATCTATCTTCTTCATTAGGTTAGGACATTTTTTCTATGATTTTCTTGAAGATATTTTCTGGGCCGTCCAGCTGGGATCTTCTCCTTCTTCTATTCTTATTATTCTCAGATTTGGCCTTTTCATAGTCTCACAAAGTTTCCTGACTGTTTTGTGTTATAATCTTTTTAGATTTGGCATTTTCTTTGTCAGATGTATCAGTTTCTTCTATTGTATATTGTACTTCTGATTTTCTCTCTTCTATCTCTTGTATTCTGTTGGTGATGCCTGTGTCTATATTTCCTGGCATGCACACATGCACACACACACACACACACACACACACACACACACACACATATCCCCCAGCCAAACCCCTAGCACACACATAGAGTCTATACTGGGTGTCCTGTCTTTTTCATTTGTGACTGTTTTTAGAAAGATACCTTAGAACCCACATCTAGCTGAATCTCCTTGTAATCTTGGAGAAGCACAGTACTTTCTGAGAAGCATTCAGTATGCTGACATCTGTTTATTTCAGAAGATATTTTGTTTCTATGACATAGGGTTTCTAGTTACCTGAGTATGATACAGTAATAGCAGTCTTAAATTTGTATGGTTAACAGAGCAGCCAATCATCACTCTGAGTAGATAAAAGGCCATAAAACTCATACGGCATATGTGTTTCAAATACAGGGACTTTGAATCCATAAATCTGCATATTGGAAGAAATATATACCACATATTTTAATAATAAAGGTAATCATAATGATTATGATTAATCATTCATAATGTATTTTTTCTTTAAAAGATATAGACTATATCTCAGTGGTAGTACATGTACAAACAACACACCTATGAATTTATAATTTCTGTTTAATTAACAAGTATTTATATTTATTTCTAACACAAAATAAACTTAGGCAATCAGTCTTTGACTCAAGAACTAGGTTTCCTACATCAGCCTCATCTTAAAAACCGGCCACTATGGAATGTAGCTCATTTGGTACAAAGTTTGCCTAGCATGCATGATGTTATGCTCCATCCCCAGAACCACCCAAACACTGCACATAGCACTTTGTACACTAGCAATCCTAGATGCGGAAGGTAAGCTAAAGGTTTGTCAAGGTAATCCTTGCTAAGATTAGGTTCTAGGAGTTCAAACAGGGAAGCTCCCGATCTACAGAAAGCCCTGAGGTTAGACAGAGCCCCGCAGTCCAATACTATCTTGGGGAGAGCAGCTCAACCAGACAGAGCCATGCAGACTGAGAGAGCCACCATCTAGGTTTCAGCAGTCCAGCCAGGGAAGCCCAGGTCCTGCAGAGAATCCCGTGGTTGGACAGAGCCCTGAGACCCACCACCATCTTGGAGCTGGTAGCCTAGCAAGGTACGCAGTGGGCACCAGAGTTAAGTATTTCCCAGGGTATAGCCTGCCTGGGTGCCTTCTGCACCAGGGAGCTGGGGAGCACTGCAGTTGCCTGGGCAGGTGGGGGAGCATCTGACATGCAGGAGGTCCCATAGATAGACAGACAACCACGGACCGAGATCTGCACCATCATGGATCCTGCAGTTCAACCAGGGAAGCTCCCAATCTACAGAGAGCCCTGAGGTTAGAGAGAGCCCCTTGGTCTGACACTATCTGGGGGAGAGCAGCTCAATCAGACAGAGCCCTGCGGACTGACAGAGACACTGTCTAGGCTTCAGCAATACAGGCAGGGAAGCCACAGTACTGCAGGGAATCCCACATTAGATAGAGCCCTGAGACCCGCCACCATCTTGGAGCTGGTAGACTAACCAGGCAAACCAGGAGGAGAACACAGGAGGCCAGTTAAGAACCCAGCAGCAAACCAGGAGGAGACTTGAGACCTGCCCAGCAGAGCTGAAGAGGTGATTCGGAGCACAGTGGTGAAAACCTTCCGGTTTCCACCTCAGGAGCACAGACGCCCTCAGAGACAGCAGCACCAAATGCCAGCCTCTCAGGAGATTTAAACACCAGCCAGTAATAACAAGACCAACTAACTCCAGAAATAAACAAATGGCAAAGGACAAGCGTAGGAATTTACTAGCAGAAATCAAAGCAATATGGGAGTATTGAAACAGGAAATTCAAAAAATCATAAGATCCTGCTACAAAAGTCTATACTCAGCACAACTTGAGAATCTGGAGGAAATGGACAATTTCCTAAATAGATACCAAATGCCAAAATTAAATCAGGATCAATTAGATCAGCTAAACAGTCCCATAACACCTAGAGAAATAGAAGGGGTTATAGACAGTCTCCCAACCAAAAAAAAAGTATGGGACCAGATGGTTGTAGTCCAAAATTCTATCATACCTTCAAAGAAGACCTAACACCAATACTCTTCAAACTATTCCACAAAATAGAAACAGAAGGAACACTGCCCAACTTGTTCTACAAAGCCACAATTACGCTGATACCAAAACCACACAAAGGTCCAACAAAGAAAGAGAACTCCAGGCCAATTTCCCTTATGATTATCATTGCAAAAATACTAAATAAAATTCTTGCCAACCAAATCCAAGAGGACATCAAAACAATCATTCACCATGATCAAGTAGGCTTCATCCCAAGGATGCAGGGATGGTTCAATATATGGAAATCTATCAGTGTAATTCATTATATAAACAAACTAAAAGAAAAAAACCACATGGTCATCTCATTAGATGCTGAAAAAGCATTCGACAAAATTCAGCATCCTTTCATGCTAAAAGTCCTGGAAAGAACAGGAATTCAAGGCCCATACCTAAACATAGTAAAAGCAATATACAGCAAACCAGTAGCCAACATCAAGATAAATGGAAACTTGAATCAATCCCACCAAAATCAAGGACTAGACAAGGCTGCCCTCCCTCTCTCTCCATATCTTTTCAATATAGTACTTGAAGTTCTAGGAAGAGCAATTAGACAACATAAGGAAGTCAAAGGGATACAAATTGGAAAGAAAGAAGTCAAACTATCATTATTTGCAGATGATATGATAGTATACTTAAGTGACCCAAAAAACTCCACCAGAGAACTCCTACAGCTGATAAACAACTTCAGCAAAGTGGCTGGTTATAAAATCAACTCAAGCAAATCAGCAGCCTTCCTGTACTCAAAGGACAAGCAAGCTAAGAAAGAAGTTACAGGAATAACACCCTTCACAATAGGCACAAACAATATAAACTATCTTGGCGTGACTCTAACCAAACAGGTAAAGATCTGTATGACAGGAACTTCAAGTCCTTGAAGAAATAAATGGAAGAAGACCTCAGAAGATGGAAAAATATTTCATGCCCTTGGGTTGGCAGGATCAATATAGTAAAAATGGCCATCTTCCCAAAAGCAATCTACAGATTCAATGCAATCCCCATCAAAATCCCAAATCAATTCTTCATAGAGCTAGAAGGAGCAATTCTCAAATTCACTTGGAGTAACAAAGAACCCAGGATATCTAAAACTATTCTCAACAATAATAGGACTTCTAGGGGAATCTATCCCTGACCTCAAGCAGTACTACAGAGCAATTGTGCTAAAAACTGCATGGTATTGGTACAGCAACAGGCAAGTAGATCAATGGAATAGAAATGAAGACCCAGAAATGAACCCACAGACTTATGGTCACTTGATCTTTGATAAAGGAGCTACAACCATTCAGTGGAAAAAAGATAGCCTTTTCAACAAATGGTGCTAGTTCAACTGGAGGTCAACATGCATAAGAATGCGAATTGACCCACTCTTATCTCCTTGTACCAAGATCAACTCCAAGTGGATCAATACTCTCCACATAAAACCAGACACACTGTAACTAATAGAAAAGAAACTTGGGAAGACCCTGGAGGACATGGGCACAGGGGGAAAGTTCCTGAACAGAACACCAATAGCTTATGCTCTAAGATCAAGAATTGACAAATGGGACCTCATAAAATTACAAAGTTTCTGTAAGGCAAAAGACACTGTCAGAAGGACAAAATGGCAACCAACAAATTGGGAAAAGATCTTCACCAACCCCACATCCGACAGAGGGCTAATATCCAATATATACAAAGAACTCAAAAAGTTAGACCCCAAAGAACCAAATAACCCTATCAAAAAATGGGGTACAGAGCTAAACAAAGAATTTTCACCAGAAGAAATTCAGATGGCAGAGAGGCACCTTAAGAGATGTTCAACATCATTAGTCATCAGGGAAATGCAAATCAAAACAACCCTGAGATTCCACCTCATACCAGTCAGAATGGCTAAGATTAAAAACTCAAGAGACAACAGGTGCTGGTGAGGATGTGGAAAAACAGGAACACTCCTCCATTGTTGGTGGGATTGCAAGATGGTACAACTGCTCTGGAAATCATTTTGGCGGTTCCTCAGAAAATTGGGCATGCCACTTCCAGAGGACCCTGTCATACCACTCCTGGGTATATACCCAGAGGATTCCCCTGCATGCAATAAAGACACATGCTCCACTATGTTCATAGCAGCCTTATTTATAATAGCTAGAAGCTGGAAGGAGCCCAGTTGTCCCTCAAAGGAGAAATGGATACAGAAAATGTGGTATATTTATACCATGGAATACTACTCAGCAATTAAAAATAATGAATTCATGCAATTTGTAGGCAAATGGTTGAATCTGGAAAATATCTGAGTTAACCCAATCACAAAAGAATACACATGAAATGCAATCACTAATAAGTGGATATTAATGAGTCCAAGCTCTGAACACTCAAGGCACAATTAACAAATCAAAAGATTCCCAAGAAGAAGGATGGAGAGGACCCTGGTCCTGAAAAGGCTGGATCCAGTTTTGTAGGAGTGTACCAGAACAGAGAAATGGGGGGGGGGGGAATTGCGGAATGGACGGGGGGGGGGTGTTGGCGGGAGGACTTATGGGACATATGTTAAGGGGGAAACTGGGAAAGGGGAAAGCCTTTGGAATGTAAACAAAGAATATAAAAAATAGAAAAAAAAGTGCCTTATAATGACATAGATTGTTGATGGACATTTGTATAGCATATATAAGTATACATATGGATACATTGTAAAATATCTTAATTATCACCCAGTATAATTTAGGATTCTGTTCCTTTATATTCAGTATAGAAGTCAAGGTATTTTTCTCTGAGAGTCTTAAAGAAGGAACAAGAATGCAGTGTTTCTATAAATATCTATTCAGGGCATACCAACCACAATACACACAGCCTATAATACAATTAATCCTTTTAGACAAGATTCTTTCTATAATTACCCTCTGCTTTATTTAAGTATTTTAAAACTCAAAAACCATATATAGGTATGTATCTATACATGTTAATTATATACAAATTTGGTACATTTATGGCATAAAATTTGTTCTTCTGGTTATTTATAGAACAATAGAATAGTAATCATTGAACAGAATAAATGCGGGGCAACAGAAAGTTCTTCACCCTCCTTTTTAATTAAATAATATACACACCAAAAAACAAGACAGAAACAAACAAAGCAAAACAAAACAAACAAAAAAAGAATAGGTTCTAGGTCAGAGTAGACTGCCTGAAGCTCTGCCTTTGAAAAGGAAAGGCTGATCAGGGAGAGATTGGGAGGGGATGATCATTTGATTGAATGGTAATCACATTTGACAAACATAGTTAATAACCAGAAGAGTTTTGTTTTTTTAAAGGTCTTTCTTTCTCTAGCAAGGAAATTAAACTTCTCCACTTACGAAAATTGGAGTTAATCAGGAAGTTAACAGTGTTTCTTACTTTCTTGGCTGTATAGTCAGGGATGACACCTTACTGTAAATTCCAGAATTGGTCCAAGATCTACATCAGATGTGCATCAGAGAACATGGTGGGGTCATAAGTAAATATTAACAAATAGCCCTCTCTATATTTCTTACACTAACACATATTATAGCTACAAGAAAATAGATGATAGCCTTAACAAGTTAAGTGATCTACTCTATCTCCTCCTTCATCTAGAACCATCTGGCTACACCTGTGTCCAAGCTGTAACCCCCCATATATTATTACCATTACCTATCATACTTTACATTTCTGCTCCTCCTACTTTAGCACAGTTTACCTGAGAACTGGAGAGTAAACTTAACCAGCAGCATGGGTTTAGAATGGATGCTGTAATTGTTTGTTGGTTAATGAGAAGTATCAGAAATATACCACCTGGCATTAGATAAGAGTTAAAAAATAGGCTAGTATAACCAGTGAGACAAACTGGTATGTAAACATGTATGACCACAGAGCACTGGATCTTCCAGGGAAGATAAAAATATGTTCATAATCTTATGGAAAAAGAAAAGAAATATAATGAAAAGCCGAGACAGAAGCTTCTTTTTATTTCACAGATTACTTACTTAGATAGAGCTCCTCCTTTATCTTCCAGGATCTAGGAAGCAAGGTAGAGGATGACAAAAATGCCAGGAAATGACACAGAAAACTCTAAGAATAAGGGTTCAGAAAATAATATTGTGATTCTTTATGTTCCAATATGACTTAACTTTAACAGCATGAACTGGTATCATGAGCAACTTCCCGGCTTACTTGTCCATAGCAGTGCTGTGCCGCCTTGTTGTGATGACTGGCACTAATATGATGCAGAAGCCCTGAGACTTCACTTTCTACCCAGTGCACATTTCCATGGTCCTCTTTTGTCAGGATATTTGGCATTTCCTCTAGAAAATATTTTTGAAAAGAAAAGAAAAAGAAGGGATGTGATTGAGTTTAAACCATCAGCTAAAGTTAACACAGTGGCACCTTTGGGCAGGGCACCAGTTTTCTTTGATGATTTTTACTCCAATCTTTCAAAAATAGCTAACACTGAGGTTTGAGATAGCAACTTCAACATCAGAAGTCAGACTGTATCAACCTGCCTGTTTGACTTCCTTTCCCAAGCCTGAAGTGACCACATGAGGATGGGGGCTTAAAATTACATTCATCAGTTACTCTAGACATATGGAAGGATCTGGCAATATGTGAAGAAGACAACCACAAACATTAACCCATGGTTTGAACATTAAGTGTCTTTCCCAAAACCCCTGTGTAGAATCTTGGTCCCATGTGCACCAGAGTTTATACTACCCAAGTTGTTAGGGTCAGAATTTGTTAGAGCCTAGGCTGATCTTAACAGCCAGGCTCAATCACATGTCATCTATAGGCCAATTACAAATTGTACTTATTACAAATAAGTAATAATGACAGGTAGATAAATGAGATCCATTCATTATGACCACATTAGGAAGAACAAAGACCTACCACCACAACAACGCCAGTTCATTTTTCGGATTCCTAAGATGAGGTTTTGATTTAATTAGAGAATGTAAGGCATGCCGAGCTAAACAGTCCTGGTCAAGCTGTAGTCTTGCTCAACACTGTCCCAGTGCCAGTCTCTTCCGACAAGGTGTCAAAACAATGTGACACTCCCCCTGGAATACAAACTCCTCCAGCATGAGACTCCTGAGAAAATTCCAGTTTCTTAAGATGCTTTGATTCAAAGCAAAGGGACCAGGTTTTTCGTAGCCTGTAGTTTCTATTGCATCACTTTAAGGTCTGGGCACAGAGCACTAAGAGCCCCAAGGTTCCCTCAGATCCATGGATGAAACACACACACACACACACACACACACACACACACACTAACATTTTTGATATGCTTTAGCTCAATGGCCAGGCTCTTCTAAGCCTTCTTTGGCTTTTGTGCCCTTCTTTTCACTCCTAAGTCAACACTTCTAATTCTTCCCTTACTTAGTTGCCCACTTGCCTTCTCCTTTTCAGCCCCCTAAATCTTCCCTCAGCTTAATTATGTTTCTAATCTCCTGCCTGCTACCTAGGCCCAGTTGGGGAAGTGGTCAACGGCCACTCCACCCAGGATATCACATGGCTGGAGGCTCTTTCTCCCTCTAAAGCATGCTGAAAACATCTTTTCCTCCCTTGTGTCTGCTAGCCTAACTGTGGGGTAAACTGGAAGTTCCACACCTATTCCACCCAGCTCATTGGCCGCTAGCATCTTTATTGATCGATCAAGAACCGATTGGGGAATAGGACCTTCAGGGTTTACACACAAATTCACAGTGAAAAAAATCACTTTTTTTAAAAAAGAGTATATTTCTGCCAAGACAGTTATACTCAAGGTAAGAATTAAGAGCTGATTGGGACATGAAGCTCTGCCCTTATCAATGGTGAGCAATTGCAAAGGGTGGAACCTTTGATGGTGGTGGGCTACTGGGAGGAACTAAGTCACTGACATCATGATCTTGTCATAAGCCCCATCCCTTTCTTGGTCTCTCTTTCCCAGTTAATATGATTTAAGCAGTAGATGCCATGCCTCCTAACAGAGTACCACATACCAAGCCCTCTGAGTATGCAACCCGAAAGAGATCATCCCTCCACTGCTATGACTTTTCCCCCTCAGGTGTTCAATCATTGTGATGGGAAGCTGACACACTTTTGTTAAAAAGACCCCACTCCATGCTCATCATTTTTCCATTAGCTAATATGCTTAAACAATCACTCAGGGTCTTGAAAAAATACAACAGTGGTAGTTTGCAGCATGTGGAAAGGTGTGCTTAGACAATACAGGGCAGCCTGGACTTCAATATCTCCACACACAGAGAAATACAAGTAGGAAAGAATATATCCAGACTGATCTTTTCTCCTTTATTTCCTGTCAACATTGGGGACTACCTAGCTGACAATGGAAGAAAGGACTATATTGCTTGAAGCTTTAGAGCTAAGCAAATGTCCTCCACAAGACAAATCAAGATACTTATAGCGAGGTCTTGCCTATTGAGAAAGAAAATTCATCACGGGTTCAGCCAAAGATAAAACTAAAAACTTCCCCTGGGGCCTGGGAAGACAGAGCATGAGGTCCCCAGTTTTATCCTCAGTTCCCATTTAAAGAACCAGACATGGTGGCCTTCATAATTCCAGCACTGAAGAAACAGATGGAGGCAGAACTTGGGGCTCTCTAATCTAGCTGAACCAGTGAGCCCTATTCCTGTGAATGACATTGTCTGGAAAACCAAAGTCAAGAGTTTCTGAGGAAGAGGTTCTCTGCTTACATGCACACATGTACTTACTTACACATAGTACATACATGTATACACACAAAAGGAGAAAGAAAAATATCTCCTATAGCTAATTTATTTAGCAAGGATCTCAACATAGGGAGTTGAGCCCAGAATTTACAGATTAGGGAAAACAGTGTAACACATGGGACAGAATCCTTGTGAGGGACAGAGAACGACAGCACAGTTCAAGGGCCTGTGTAAGCAGAGAAAGAATGTCAGAGGCTATCGACTACTGTCCTCTTCTCAAACTGTGCATTTACCCATAACAAGGTAAGAAGCATTTGTTACTCAAAAGTTCTTTACTTATGGTTAGAACAAAGCCCACATTTGTTACGTTTGATCCTCAAAATAATGTTGCCTTTGGGTTTTGGTATTGCTCTGTCCTTCAGAAGCTCCATGTTTCTTCCAGATCACACCTCTACCTGCAATCTCCAAATAGGCACCCCAAACCTGACCCCACAGTTCTGCCTGCCTCCAGGAAGGCAGGCTCCCATCCAGGACAATAAGGTGAGACACCCACACCCAAATTTCCACGCCCGGCTGGGCCCCGGGTAAGTCCCGCTAAGAGGTATTCACTGTCCTTTCTAAATTCCATCTTGCTGCCCACACCTCTACCTGCAATCCTGGATCTACACTTCACACCCCACACTCCCATCATGCCCAGGAATAGGTCTCGCTGGTTTAGCTAGGTCAGAGAGCCCCAATTAGCATATTCATATGCACAACTGTTACTTAGCAGCCAGACACGGTCACAGTGGCAGGAGGGGGAACAATGCCCTGAAACAGCAGCACACAGTGAGGCCAAAGGCCTTCACTTTAGCAGGAGGCTCATGTGAAGCAAAGTTCCAACAAGGACAAACATGAACACTCATATCCCTCTCAACCTATGTTGAGGTACAAGAGCAGAGGCGAGCTCTCCAATCCCTCGTGATCTGTGCTGCCCTGCCCATACCCTCTCTGCGTGCTGCGAGCTGTCATTCTGCCCAAAGGTAAAAATAGCTCCACTTTCAAGCTTTACCTCCATAAATTAGGACAAAGGTTAGAGGTCAAGGCTCTCTAGCAGAGAAATCCTTACTTGCAACAATGGAATGGCCCCTGGGACCATAAGGAGGTTACTGGGGGTGGGGGTGGGGGGACAAAGTGGCTGATTTGCCTGGACTAGGTTCCTCTGGCTGAGGGTACCACCCACACACAGACCAGAGTAGTGTCTGCATAGTCAATGAGTTTTGAGAGATGAGCACATTCAGTGCAACCTATTAATCTTTGTGGGGGAAATGAATATAATTGCTGTCATGGTTAAAAGACAGTATTTTCTTTTAACTTACACAGTAGCATGTGGTTAAGGCAAGGTGACATGGGGAGACACAGTCTCTTGTGGGTCTGGGACAGAGCTCTTGCCAATAACATCAGGTAATTATGAAGAGACAGTAAACCTTCTTCAAGTTTAGTAGGAGGCAAAGGCCTCCTCTCCCCCTGGTCATACCCACATGGAAGGAAAGGATTGTTTGATAGACAGGAGCAGAATATGCATTATTCAAAGAGATGTCTTCAAAGGAATCCTTTAAATTACAGGTTGTCTGAGATCACGATTCTTAAAGCCTACAGTGAAACCAGGGGGTGAGGAGATATGACCAGCAGGGCCTTGGCTCCTGGCTAATTTGTTGCCTATAGGAGGTAGCATCTGATATCCTGGGGAGAGAACATTCTTTGTGCCTCCTCAATTCTGTCACTGCCTCTTCTCAGAGCCTAGCAGAGTAACTGTCTCTTGACCTTGAGACAAGGTCACAATACAGCAAGTCTGCCTTGATCTCAGGGAGCCTGACTTAAGTATACCTTTCACTTTCTTAAGTGAAAGTACCTAAATTCAGTAACTGCTCACTCCTAACCCTTAAGAGATTTTCATTTATTTTTTTAGACAAGAGTCTTGTGTACCACAAGCTGAACTTAAACTCATTATATAGCTGAAAGTGACCTTCAACTCCTCATCCTCTTGCTTCTGTCTCCCAAGTGCTATGACTACAGATGTCTACCACCCCCATGGCAAGTTTGTGCTTGGTATAAAAATTAGGGTTGCATGCACGGAGCATACAGTCTAGAAACTGATGTCAGTCCCAGATTTTTCTTAAACTGTCTGATGTTTTAGTGGGGAACAACAGGGAAGTGGCATATGTCTACTTCTCCATGATTAGACCAGGTTCATTCAGATTTCCAGGATCTTGTGACCTGAAGACTTGTGGTTACCAAGGGCACCTTTTTAAAGTTAAGCCATGAGAATAAGCATGGAAGTGAGTGGAGGTTAAAGACTCTTAAAAACTCACAATTTTGATCATATCAATATTAGAATGGTTGGAATATATATATTTCATTTATTTACATAAAGTATTAATTTTTATGAGAGGAATCATCATTAATCATTGTTGGTGGGAACATGAGCTAGTTCAGCCAATGTGGAAATAGGTGTGGAGATGTTTTTCAAAAAAGTTAGAAATATAATTTAGCTATATCACTCCTGGAAAAAGGTGCAAAGACTATATATTCCACTCTTTGCACATTTATGTTTATCTCTTCTGCATGAATGACTTTTTGTTACTGTGACTAAAATCAACTTAGGGAAGTGTACTGGCTAGTTTTGTGTGTCAACTTGATACAGGCTGGAGTTATCATAGGAAAAGGAGCTTCAGTTGAGGAAGTGCCTCCATGAGATCCAGCTGTGGGGCATTTTCTCAATTAGTGATCAGGTGGGGGAGTGCCCCTTGTGGGTGTTACCATCTCTGGGCTGGTATTCTTGGGTTCTATAAGAGAGCAGGCTGAGCAAGCCAGGGGAAGCAAGCCAGTAAGGAACATCCCTCCATGGCCTCTGCATCAGCTCCTGCTTCTGACCTGCTTGAGTTCCAGTCCTGACTTTCTTTGGTGATGAACAGCTGTGTGGAAGTGTAAGCTCAATAAACCCTTTCCTCCCCAACTTGCTTCTTGGTCATGATGTTTGTGCAGGAATAGAAACCCTGACTAAGACAGGAAGAAAGAGTTCATTTTGACTCATATTTCCAGGGTGAGAGTCTATAAATGTTGGTGAGCCATGGCAACAGGTATCTGCAGCAAGAAGCTCTGAGAACTACTGAAAGAATGCAGTAAAGACAGAGATCTGGAACTGAGGGGAGGCTATAAACAAGTGGTTCTCCCTCTAACACAGTTCTTCCTGTTGTGGTGACCCCTAACCATAAAATTATTTTATTGCTACTTTATAACTATGATTTTGCTGCTGTTATGAATAATAATGTAAATATCTGATATGCAAAGTATCTGATAATGCAATCACAAGGGGGTCATGACCCACAGGTTGAGAATCTCTGCTATAACTTTCAATGTGTGGCAGGTGATTTATTTCTTTCAGAAATGCTGCACTACCTCCACAAACAGCACCGCCACCTGGAGACCAAGTGCTTCAAAGCCTGACCCTTGGGAAGACATTCTCACTTGGCCACCATTCTGTTTTTTCTCTAACAGCTAAGAAAAGAAGCCCTCCTAGATGTCCATTGACAGGTGAATGCATGAGGAAAGTGTGAGTGCCTGAGTGTGTGTGTGTGTGTGTGTGTGTGTGTATTTTATTCAGCTTTAAAAAAAAAAGGTACAGGTAAATGGATGAAACCAGAAAATATTACAAAGAGTGAGGTAACCCAGAGCCATAAAGACCAATGCAGTATGTTCCCAGTCTCTAAATTGTTAATATGCCATTTGCATGGGTATTATTCCCTATGGAGAGTGTGTTGCGTGAGTTTACTAAGTATATAGCAAACAAAAGCCAAAACTAGGAGCAGATAGAAGACTCAGATCAATATTGAAACATCATGAAATAAAGCCCTGACCAAATCCTGCCAAGTAATCAGAGGAGCTCTGTTGAAATTATCATGCTGGAGGTTATGAATGGGAGATATCCAGGTGGGGTAATGGTCTCTTCTCAGATGAGCTTCTGCCTACCCATTCCCACTGTAGACATTTTTATACCGTGGGATAAACAAATGTTTATCTGTTAGAAATTATTTGCCTCCTCCCTCCTCTCAAAAGTATAGTATTTTAAAAACCCATGCCTTAGTTAGGATTACTAGTGCTACGATGAAACACTATGACCAAAACAACTTGCACATGGTGGGGGGAAGCGGGGGTGGGGGGGTGTGCTGTGTGGTGGGGGGTGTGGTTTATTCCACTTATACTTCTACATTATAGTTTACCATCAAAAGAAGTCAGGACAGGAAGTCAATTAGGGGAGTAGCTTGGAGGCAGGAACTGATGCAGAGTCCTTGATGGGTGCTGCTTACTGGCTTATTATTTCCCCATGACTTGCTCAGTCTGCTTTCTTACAGAACCTGGGACCACCAGCCCACAGATGGTTCTATCCTCTATTAGTACCAGGGCTAGGCTCTCCCTGCATCATTCACTAATTAAGAAAATGCCTTACAGCCAGATCATAAGGAGGCATTTCCTCAACTGAGGTTCCCTGTTTTCAAATAACTCTAGCTTGTGTCAAAGTGACATAAGACTAATAAGACTGGCCAGCACAATCCTTAAGTCACATGCTGTTCCCATTTTCCCTTTTATGTGAAGGGGTACTATTTGCCTATGACAGGAAGCTTTGGAAGGAACTAGAAACAAATATGTTTGAGTCTGGTATAAGCATCACAGTTTTATTGCTGTGAAGAGACACCATGGCAACTCCTATAAAGGAAAACATTTAATTGGAGCTCACTTACAGTTTCAGAGGTTCATTCCATTATCATGGTGGGAAGCACAGCAGCATGCAAGCAGATAAGATGTTGGAGAAGGAGCTGTCTTAGTTAGGGTTTTACTGCTGTGAACAGACACCACGACCAATGCAAGTTTTATAAAAGACAACATTTAATTGGGGTTGGCTTACAGGCTCAGAGGTTCAGTCCATTGTCATCAAGGCAGAAACATGGCAGCATCCAGGCAGGTATGGTGCAGGAGGAGCTGAGAGTTCTCTCTCTTCAACTGAAGGCTGCTAGTGGAAGACTGACTTCCAGGCAGCCAGGGGGAGGGTCTTAAGCCCATACCCACAGCGACACACCTACTCCAACAAGGCCACACCTCCTAATAGGTTCACTTCCTGGGCCAATCATATACAAACCATCACAGGAGCTAAGCATAGTGAACCTCAAAGCCTCTTCCTACAATGACACACGTCCTCCAATAAGGCCACACTTCCTAATGCCATTTCCTATGGGTCAAGCATTCAAATACATGAGTCAATAGGGGCCATACCTATTGAAACCTCCACAGGGGGCTTTCCACTCCTAGAATCTACTTTTAACAGGTACAAACATTGCTTGATAGTCTACTAAAATAGTTTAAGTTACAGGGGCAGTAAAGATGGCATGAAGGTAAAAGTTCTTGGTATCAAGCCTAAGAATATGGTAGAACCTTCCCCTAATGAATGAAGATTTCAGGGGACTAATCACTGGGCAAGCAATAGGCGAGACTTCCGGGTTGTAGAGAGGAAGAGGGGAGGTAAGAGCAACTTACTTCTGTTTGGACAGGAGAGGACATGGAGAAAATGTAGGTAGTGGAGGCCCCCAGTTCAGGTGGCAGATCTGCTGGCATCTGCTATGGGAGGACTTATAACTTAAAAGAGCTTACAACATTAGGATGCTGGTTGCTGCACCCAGTGATTGTTGCCTTTTGATTCTTAACTAAGATTGTATGGTGTTTTCCTTCACACGGTGACTCAGCTCCCTTCCAGAGAGGGGTATGGTGGAAGGGCACCCCAGCCAGCCATGGGAATTTGGAAGCATAGGGAGTGCATGACAGTGGCTGCCATGGAAACTTAGCAAGTCAGGTAGAGCGATTTCAGTGCTCTGAGTCAGAGGGTATGCTGGGCTAAGAAGAGGTCTGTCTGCCTGCAGGCTATCTGCTGGCCGTAGCAGTAGGGTGGATGATTTTTTAAATATTTCACACAACATGAAGACTTGAGTTCAAGACCTGAAACCACATGGTAGAAGTCCTCCGGTGACCTCCACACTTGTGGTGGTGTATGCATTCTTTGTCTGTTCTTTTTTTTTTTTATATGGACTTTTTTTTTATTTTCTATATTCTTTGTTTACATTCCAAAGGCGTTCCCCCCTCACCATATGTTCCATAAGTCCTTTTCCCTCTGCCCATTCCCCAATCATCCCTCCCCCATTTCTCTGTTCTGATACTCTCCTACAAAACTGGATCCAGTCTTTTCAGGACCAGGGTCCTCTCCTTCCTTCTTCTTGGGAATCTTTTAATTTGCTAATTGTACCTTGAGTATTCAGAGCTTTTGGGTTCATTAATATCCACTTATCAGTGATTGCAATTCATGTGTATTTTGTTGTGATTGGGTTAACTCACTTAGGATGATATCTTCCAGATCCAACCATTTGCCTACAAATTGCATGAATTCATTATTTTTAATTGCTGAGTAGTATTCCATTGTATAAATATACCACATTTTCTGTATCCATTCCTCCTTTGAGGGACATCTGGGCTCCTTCCAGCTTCTGGCTATTATAAATAAGGCTGGTATGAACATAGTGGAGCATGTGTCTTTATTGCATGCAGGGGAATCCTCTGGGTATATGCCCAGGAGTGGTATGACAGGGTCCTCTGGAAGTGTCATGCCCAATTTTCTGAGGAACCGCCAGACTGATTTCCAGAGCGGTTGTACCATCTTGCAATCCCACCAACTGCGTAGGAGTGTTCCTTTTTCTCCACATCCTTGCCAGTACCTGTTGTCCCTTGAGTTTTTAATCTTAGCCATTCTGACTGGTGTGAGGTGGAATCTCAGGGTTGTTTTGATTTGCATTTCCCTGATGACTAATGATGTTGAAGATCTTTTAAGGTGCTTCTCAGCCATCCGAATTTCTTCCGGTGAAAATTCTTTGTTTAGCTCTGTAACCCATTTTTTGATAGTGTTATTTGGTTCTAAGAAATAGAAGAAGACCTCAGGAGATGGAAAAATATTCCATGCTCTTGGATTGGCAGAATAAATATAGTAAAAATGGCCATCTTGCCAAAAGCAATCTACAGATTCAATGCAATCCCCATCAAAATCCCAAATCAATTCTTCATGGATCTAGAAAGAGCAATTCTTAAATTCATCTGGAGTAACAAAAAACCCAGGATAGCTAAAACTATTCTCAACAATAAAAGGACTTCTGGGGGAATCAATATCCTTGACCTCAAGCAGTACTACAGAGCAATTGTGTTAAAAACTGCATGGTATTGGTACAGCAACAGGTGAGTAGATCAATGGAATAGAATTGAAGACCCAGAAATGAACCCACAGACTTATGGTCACTTGATCTTTGATAAAGGAGCTACAACCATCCAGTGGGAAAAAAAGATAGCCTTTTCAACAAATGGTGCTAGTTCAACTGGAGGTGAACATGGAGAAGAATGCGAATTGACCCACTCTTATTATCTTGTACCAAGATAAACTCCAAGTAGATCAAGGACCTCCACATAAAACCAGACACACTGAAACTAATAGAAAAGAAACTGGGGAAGACCCTGGAGGACATGGGCACAGTGGGAAAGTTTCTGAACAGAACACCAATAGCTTATGCTCTAAGATCAAGAATTGACAAATGGGACCTCATAAAATTACAAAGTTTCTGTAAGGCAAAGGACATTATCAGAAGGACAAAATAGCAACCAACAAATTGGGAAAAGATCTTCACCAACCACATCTGACAGAGAGCTAATATCCAATATATACAAAGAACTCAAGAAGTTAGAAGAACTTTCTTTTTTCTGAGACAGGGTTTCTCTGTGTAGCCCTGGCTGTCCTGGAACTCACTCTGTAGATCAGGCTGGCCTTGAACTCAGAAATCCACCTGCCTCTGCCTCCCAAGTGCTGGGATTAAAGGCGTGCACCACCACTGCCCACCTGGTGTATGCATTCTTACACCAACACACACATTTAAAAAATGAATAAATAAAATGTACATTTTAGGAGTGTGCTAATCTAGAGGAAAAGGAACTAGAAAGGGGACCATGAGAAGGGGGTAGGAGCTATAAGAAAGGCGGAAAGGGAGGGTAATAGATCACAGGCAATATAAAAGTGACAGGGGTATGCTTGATCGAAGGGGTATAGTAACAAAAATGGGCAGGGAGAGCAGGTGTGAAAACATAAGGAAACTCTGTTGTTGTTGTTGTTTAGACTAGATTCGACAAATAAAAACAAATCCCACCTTGCCTTTCTTTAAAAGGACTTGTGCTTCCCTTTCCCCAAGTGTCCTGGAACTTCTGACAAGTTAGAAAACACCCATGGTGTTCTGTTCAGGAACTTTTCCCCTGTGCCCAAGTCCTTCAGGGTCTTCCCAAGTTTCTTTTCTAATAGTTTCAGTGTGTCTGGTTTTATGTGGAGGTCCTTGATCCACTTGGAGTTGATCTTAGTGCAAAGAGATAAGATTGGATCAATTCGCATTCTTCTGCATGTTGACTTCCAGTTGAACCAGCACCATTTGTTAAAAAGGCTATCTTTATTCCACCGGATGGTTGTGGCTCCTTTATCAAAGATCAAGTGACCATAAGTCTGTGGGTTAACCTCTGGGTCTTCAATCCTGTTCCATTGATCTGCTTGCTTGTTGCTATACCAATACCATGCAGTTTTTAACACAATTGCTCTGTAGTACTGCTTGAGGTCAGGGATATTGATTCCCCCAGAAGTCCTTTTATTGTTGAGAATAGTTTTAGCTATCCTGGGTTTTTTTTTTGCTCCAGATGAATTTGAGAATTGCTCTTTCTAGATCTATGAAGAATTGAGTTGGGATTTTGATGGGGATCGCATTGAATCTGTATATTGCTTTTGGCAAGATGGCCATTTTTACTATATTGATCCTGCCAATCCAGGAGCAAGAAATATTTTTCCATCTTCTGAGGTCTTCTTCGATTTCTTTCTTCAAGGACTTGAAGTTGTACAGATCTTTCGCTTGTTTGGTTAGAGTTACGCCAAGATATTTTATGTTGTTTGTGGCTATTGTGAAGGGTGTTATTTCCCTAATTTCTTTCTCTGCCTGCTTGTCCTTTGAGTACAAGAAGGCCACTGACTTGCTTGAGTTAATTTTATAACCTGCCACTTTGCTGAAGTTGTTTATCAGCTGTAGAAGTTCTCTGGTGGAGTTTTTTGGGTCGCTTAGGTAAACTATCATATCGTCTGCAAATAATGATAGTTTCACTTCTTCCTTTCCAATTTGTATCCCTTTGACTTCCTTATGTTGTCTAATAGCTTATGCTCTAAGATCAAGAATCGACAAATGGGACCTCATAAAATTACAAAGTTTCTGCAAAGCAAAGGACACTGTCAGAAGGACAAAACGGCAACCAACAAAGTGGGAAAAGATCTTCACCAACTCCACATCCGACACAGGGCTAATATCCAATATATACAAAGAACTCAAGAAGTTAGACCGCAAAGAAACAAATAACCCTATCAAAAAATGGGGCACAGAGCTAAACAAAGAATTTTCACCAGAAGAAATTCGGATGGCTAAGAAACACCTTAAAAGATGTTCAACATCATTAGTCATCAGGGAAATGCAAATCAAAACAACCCTGAGATTCCACCTCACACCAGTCAGAATGGCTAAGATTAAAAACTCAAGAGACAACAAGTGCTGGCGAGGATGTGGAGAAAGAGGAACACTCCTCCACTGTTGGTGGGATTGCAAAATGGTAAAACCGCTCTGGAAATCAGTTTGGCGGTTCCTCAGAAAATTGGGCATGTCACTTCCAGAGGACCCTGGCATACCACTCCTGGGCATATACCCAGAGGATTCCCCTGCATGCAATAAAAACACATGCTCCACTATGTTTATAGCAGCCTTGTTTATAATCGCCAGAAATTGGAAGGAGCCCAAATATCCCTCAAAGGAGGAATGGATACAGAAAATGTGGTATATTTATACAATGGAATACTACTCAGCAATTAAAAATAATGAATTCATGCAATTTGTAGGTAAATGGTTAGACCTGGAAAATATCATCCTGAGTGAATTAACCCAATCACAAAAGAATGCACATGAAATGCAATCACTGATAAGTGGATATTAATGAGCCCAGAAGCCCTAAATACTCAAGACACAAATAGCAAATCAAATGATTCCCAAGAAGAAGAAAGGAGAGGACCCTGGGCCTGTAAAGATTGCATCCAGTTTAGTAAAGAAACCGAGGGGGGAGGGGGAATTATTGGGGAACAGATGGGGGGGAGAGGAACTATGGGAACTATAGTGGGTGGGAACTGGGAAAGGGGAAAGACTTTGGAATGTAAACATAGAATATAGAAAATAAAATAAAATAAAATAAAATAAAAACACCCATGGTTTCCTTTGTACATATATGCCAGGAATGCTTAATTTTTGAGTGTCAGTCAACTTTTGGCTGGCTCTCAAGAAACTAAGATATTTATCTAAACACTTGGGCATATCTAAGAGGATGTCTGTAACTTTGTTGAGTCACTTTTCTTAGGAAAAATAAATAAAATAAAAACTCTCTTCACTACAAGTAGAGAGGGACCAATACACACTCACACCAGAAATTAAAAAAAAACAACAACACACATATATTTTCCAAGTCCAGTTTTATGAATCACAAAGTTAATTTGGATTATGTACAGAAACATGTATAGTTCACAAGAAGCTAAGCCCCTCACAGGTTCCATCTACCCTCGGATTTTTGTTTGTTTTGTTCTGCTTTGTTTTGTTTTGTTTTGTTTTGTTTTGTTTTTATATCTTTTTTCTTTTTTATTATTTTTTTCTATATTCTTTGTTTACATTCCAAACGCTTTCCCCTTTCCCAGTTCCCCCCTCACCATATGTCCCATAAGTCCTCTTCCTCCCCCCAACCCCTGCCTATTCCCCAATCACCCCCCCACCATGTTATATCTTACATCATATCAACTAGGATGTAAAGTCTCCTGCCGACGGGAGCGTATGAGTCTTCTGGGCTTCCGAACTTAATGAGGCTCTCCCTCTATAGGTATTAGCTATTTTGCTAGTAGATATAACAGAATATCTGAAAGGAAGGACTTATTTTGGTTCACAGTTTGAGGATACAGTGCAACAGGCAGCAAAGACATGGCAGCAGAAGGATGGAGCATCTGGCCCCGCAATGTGTCTGCAATCAGGAAGAAGAGCAATGAATGCTGATGTTCGCACCGATGCCTCACACATTCAGTCCAAGCTCCAGAGCCTGGGGTAGTGTCGGCCACTTTGGGCATGAGTCATCCATTCTGATTAACCCAAAACTAGAAAATCCCTCACAGACAAGGCCAGAAGTGTTTCTGTGGTCCAGCTGATGAAGATTTATCCTTACACCTACACAAGGAAACAGCTGAATCTTCTGCTCCCACAGGACACAGCTCATCACAGGGTGTGTATCAGTGCGATGCTACCTTGCCACCCAAGGAGAGTAGGCATAGTATTATCCACTGTGCTGCACCTGCCACTCACAGGGGTGTGGGAGAGACAGCCTCTTTCCTCTTGGCCCCTCTGAAGCAGACCATGCAGTCAGTCACACCATCAGGTTTCTAATCCTGAATCATGGTGCTATGGAGCTTCTCAGGCTCTGCAGTCAGTATGTGTAGTAATTTTTGATCAACATATGCTTGTGTGTGACTGCCTGTGTGCATCCAGTGATACAGATTGTCTGAAAAGTCCTGACTAATACGATGTATTATTGTAACTAGGGTACTGAAGTTTAATGCTGCCTAACACAGATGCCAATGAGCAGAAGATTAAATCTTTAATATTGTGCTAAACACTGGCATGGGAAGACAGCAGGCTTACACCTAAAAGTCTGTCTTCCATATCATATCTAGCCAACAGTTATACACGGAGAAAGCGGTGAGGACAAAGGTGTCAGTGATTCTGGGTTTCAGTCTCATCCCTGTAGTCAAGTGGTCAGCTATATTTTTGTTATTGTTGTTTTTCATCCCTTTCTTTCCTCCCACTGCATATGACTGTGCTCAGGCATTTGTTAAAAGGCTGAATTTACCTAGTTTCTGCTGATATCAGCCCTTGTAATCCTCCAGGGTGTGTAGGCTAGAGAAAGGGTTAAGAAAGAATAAACAAATCATAACGCTGTGAATACCCTAAACTGGTAATCACATGCACATGCTAGATTCTTTCTGCAAGATGGAATATGTTTTGTCCTTATACAGGACATGAAAGTGTCGTGATCTGTTCCTGTTGTCTGCTATTTTTATTGGATCATGGGAGTTCATGAAACCCTTCTTGAAGTCTACAGAACACCCTACATATACTGGAAAAAACAAAGGAAGCTGGCAGTCCATGACTACTGCAAGTCTGTCCCCAAGAAATCTAACATGGCTCTCCTATCTTAGTACACCCTCTCCTTACCATTTTGGGAAATTCACAGATGCCTCACAGTGACACACAAAGCTCTTATGACTAATCAAATTCAGGTTACTGCGGGCAGTACAATGCAGGAAGAGAAGTTTGTGACACATTGTTTTGTTTCTACTAGAGACCTGGCCTATCTCTTACCAAATCAGAAAGACCAAACCCAACTAAATATACACTACAAAATTCCTGTCTTAGGGTTTTATTGCTGTAAAGACACCATGATCAATTCTTATAAAGGACAACATTTAACTGGGGCTAACTTACAGGTTCAGAGCTTCAGTCCATTATCATCAAGGCAGATGTGGAGCTGGAGAGGTTGAGAGTTTCACTACTTGTTCCAAAGGCAGTTAGGAGAAGACTGGTTCCCACCTGGTTAGGAGGAGGGTATCATTGCCCACCTCTACAGTGACACACTTCCTTCAAAAAGACCACATTTACTCTAACGAGGCCACACTTCTGAATAGTTCCACACTCTGGGCCATGTATACTCAAATCACCACAATTCCCAACACAGCACTGACCTAAGCAATTTGCCACTGCATCTTAAATGACTGAGAACTCTGTTTTGTGTTCTGGAAGTTGAAAATATTGAGTTCCAGAGCATCTGTCACAACTAATCTTTCCATATCCACACTCTTGCTCAAGGTCAATTTGAAATTCATAGTCTTTCAGTAATATAAATTCTTTTCTGCTGAAAGAATTACTTACCCATTGATAGGGTATGTGTATTTACAAACATTCTAATCTTTAAATGAAAAGAATGTTAAGATAAGAAGAATGGAACTGGGGAAATGTCTCAAAGGCAAAGTACTCATTCTGCAAGCTCCCTGAGTTTGAATCCTTGGGACTTACATAAAGCAAGATGTTGCAGCACTATACTACAACCCCAGGTCTGGGAGGTACAAACAAGGGGATTCTGAGGGAATGATGACCTCAAAATAAAAGATGGAGCATGATTGAGGCAGACACCAATATTGACCCCTGGCCACATTCATAAGAATAGGCATGCAAGCCCCACCCCAAATGAATACACACGTGTTATCACCCAAACATGCAAAGATGATAAAAATAATGCTGATTCCATCTTTATAAAATATCCAGGAGGCAGGTCATATGGCTCAGTTGATAGAGTGATTGCCTAATTTGCACCAAACCTTGGGTTTAATCCGTAGAACCACATAAACCTAGTATGGTCCTGCAGTCCTGTCATCCTAGCTTGGGGGTATGGGATAGAAGTTGGAGGATCTGCAGTATAGGTCATCCTTGGATACATAGATAGTTCAAGGCCAGCCTGAGGTACATTTGAACCATCCTGGTAGAGAAAGAAATGGTAGAGAAAGAAAAGAAGGAAGGACAGGAAGATAGGAAAGAATCAACCATCCACCGTCTAACTATTAATTTAACTTCGTTACTACATTCCTCTGAAAAAAATAGAATCCAGTTCAGCTCTCTTCATCTCTCTAAGTTGGAATCTCTGTAAAGTGTTAGTTCTAACTGTAATGCTTGTCTCTCTGGAGTGTGGAGGGTTAGGTGAGATGGTCTGCTTAGGTAATTAGTGAAGGCTTTATTCACAAGCTCCTCTCCAAAAATAACTATGACAATTATCCAGTGAGACCCAAACTTGATTCCAGGGTGACACACTGCTCTTTCCTTTAACACTCCTCATTTTATCCAGAGTAATGGGCAACAGAATAATAGCCCATATTGCTATTTAAGTAGCTACTAAATACCAGAGGGTGATTTGCTATTAGATGACCTGACAGTGAAAATATGGAGTTGAAAGGTGAAGTTGCATTGTTTTTTGTTTCTTTAATCAATGTTTGAAATTGTTTACATTTCAAACAATATGCTCATTGCAATAAAGCCTGATCTCTTCCTTAGAGATTTATACCCAGGCAAAGAGGAAACCTTTCAGCTCTAGCTCAGAGCAAGGACAAGCCACAACACTGGCTGCCAGCTCAGGAGGGATGGAAAATCTAATCATAAACAATGTGCTGAGGTCTGGACACTTCCAGAGTCTTCTGAGCTGATAGTTGCCACTAAAAGTGAAATTTGAGTTGACATGAGTTTTCTGAGCCATTTATTAATGCATTGGCTGGGGAAGGAGCTGTGTAGCCTTCCATCTGCCTTCAGTTCAAACTCATAGTGTCTTACAAGCTGAGAGAAGCAGACAGGACTGGAATGGCTGTTAGGACTAGTTAAGAAGAGAATAGGGCAGATCCTGTCACTCCTTGCTTGAGTTCAGCAGGGTTTGTGCTTCCAAGAGGAACATCTGAAATGGAATCTGTGTTAATCTTGAACCAGAAGACATGCCTTGGATGTCCCTAATCAATCAGTCCTCCAAATGAAGGAGCCAGCTAGTATTCTTAATGAAACTCAAAATCCCTGACTTGAACTTGGATAACTATCATGGCTAAAGAAATTAATCAGACTCAAACTGACAACAAGCTTTAAATGTAATTTGAACAGAAGGCTGTAACTTTATAGCTCCCTGGTTAATGGGGGAAACGGTGCAATAAGTAACAAGTCCTGGACCTTAACAAGGGTCAGAGGTAGTCTAGCTACTCCTGTAAACATCAGGAGTGCTGTTGGTATTCAAAGAGATGAAGATCTATCTCTCCCTTGTGGACAGGGGAGAAAAGAAGTAAAATGCATCTTGTGGGATTGATAGAAGAAGGATTTACTGGACTAAGGAGTGTTCAAAGGTAGAGTCAGTGACCTCTGAACCACTGTTACTTCATGATTCCTTATCTTTAGAGTTTGAAAAAAAAAGTCAGACTTGAGGGTTAGGCTCAGTTTGCAGAGTACATGAAACCCTATACTACTACATAAAGCTGGGCTGGCAGTTGCCTTAGGTAGGGTGTTATGGCTGTGAGGAGATTCCATGACCACAGAAACTCTTATAATTTAATTAGGGCTGGCTCACAATTTAGAGGTTTAGCCCATTATCATCATGGTGGGAGCCTGGTGGCATAAAGGCAAACAAGTGCTAGAGTGGTACCTGAGAGTTCTACATGTGGATCCCCAGATAGCAGGAAGAGAGAGCAACACTGACCTAGCTTGGACTTCTGAACATCCAAAGTCCACCCCCAGTGACACACTCCAACAATACCACACCTCCCAATAGTGTCTCTCCCTATGGGCCTATGGGGGCCATTTTTATTCAAACCACCACAATGGTGTATACCTATAATATCAGCACTCAGGGACTACAGACCGAAGGGCTCAAAGTCATCCTCATTAATAGCTAAACATTTGTCATGTTGGGCTAAGCATGACCACAGACATAATATATAGTGGATGCCTTCATACAGCTTAAAGTGTCGCAGGCAAACAGGCAGTGAGAAGCATGGCTGAGTAAGGCTTGGCATGGGAAGATCAAGAGAATACTGCAGGATGGACATAGCGACCAATTGCCACATTGGCCTTGTCATCTACTTACTAGAGCTGCCAGAGTAAGTGGCCTAAGGGTTGAATCATGGACACTGCCACCTTCCTGTTATGATCCCTGTGTGTCCTCCTTGTGACATCCTTCAGAAGCACACAGCTTCTGTTTTCAGACGCATGAAAATGTCATGTGTTCTCCTAGCTAGGGCTAGGTGGAGAGCTGCTATCTAAATATAGTTAACTTTCACAAAATTGTGGATTTGCCTCAAGGTTTTTTGCAAAAATAACTGATGGAGATTTGTACTGCTGTTGCAAACCAATACATATGAAAATTTCTAATTAGCATATCATGAGGTCCTACACCTTGCTTCCTTTCCTCCCTCTGATCTCTTCCTAGATGTAATTAAACCAGCTGTGGCTATTTATGCCTTTTTATCTTCCTTCCTCTCTTTCTGTCAGAACTATTCAAAAAATAAAAAATAAAATAAAGTCTTAACATTAACTTGGATTAATCACACCAGGGGCTTATTTGAGCCTATAATTAAAATCCAGTTTAATCCACAGCACATAATTAATCTAATCTAACATGCCTGAGTAAGAAACTACCATTGTAAATGTTCTTTTCCTACTTGAAACAGAGGCCAAAATACAGTGCTTCCACCACCCCACCCGCTACCACTATCCTCACTCACTATCCTCCACCCCAGCTTCCGATGGCCCATTAAGCACCAAAGCCAGAAAGAACCTTAGCAAATTCCATTGGATCCTTAAAAGTCAGAAAAAGGAACGAGACACACTGCTAGAGAAAGTCTCCCAAGTAGTCAGCCTGCACCAAACAAGGGGTCCAACTTTGTCCTCTCCTACATGAAGAACGGTATTTGAATGTAAGCCGAGGCAGGATTTGAAGCTAAGTCTCCAGGGCTGTCTGGTTCATATCACATGACAATCCTTTAAGGGTTCACTAGGTTAATGGCATTTTCATGTAAGCATGTGGTCTGGGATAGCCTTCCTACTGCAGTCCAGAGCTAATTGACTCTCCATATCTGTGCTCGAGAAGTGGCAGCTTCCTAAGAATCATACCAAGTTGGAAAAAAAAAGCCTGATGATCCTAATACTTTATTGGAATGATTCCTGTAGGATACTTGGCTTCCAATAGTGCTAGTCAGAGTGCCCCTTCCCAGCAGTACCTTGTGCAATGACTTGTATCTGCAGGGCATCTTCTGTGCATGAGCACACCTTAGGGGCTGAAAACAAAACATTCCTGTTAGAGATTTTCTGTGGGGTCTTCTGTTTTTTTTCTGTGGTATGTTTTGAGACGGTCTTTCTGTATAGCCCTAAATGTCCTGGAAATCACTATATAGACCAGACTAGGCTTGAATTCACAGTGATCCACCTGCCTCTGTCTCAGGAGTATGGGCAGTAGAGGCATGTGCTACCATGAACAGCTAGCTATTGTTTTTTAGCCTATGATTTGCTTTTACCCCTTATCAGACATTCCTTGGAGTTTTCTTCATCTTTCACAAAGTTCTGCCTTCTCACCTGACCTCATGAGAAGAATCCTGTCCTGTGAATACACAGATGTACCAAGAATATCTGCATTGTTCCAAGAGTTTTTTCCCCTGGTTTTGTTTTTGATTACAAACAGTAAAGCAGCCAGGCAATTATAAAAGTACTAGAAGAAGCTATAGGAAAATTTTGTTTTGTTTTGCTTTTTGTTTTTTGTTTTTTTCAAGACAGGGTTTCTCTGTGTAGCCCTGGCTGTCCTGCAACTCACTTTGTAGACCAGGCTGGCCTTGAACTCAGAAATCTGCCTGCCTCTGCCTACCAAGTGCTGGGATTACAGGCATGTGCCACCACCACCCAGCAAGAATTTTTAAAGTTGTAAGAAATACAAAACTGTCTTCAACAACATACAATTTTAAAATATAATGTTGACATTACAGCTTCAATGTATTCTAGAGCATTTTTTAAATGGAAATTATATCACTTCTAGGCCTTTTAGCTTAGATCAAGTGTAAAATGGAAAGTATTTTCCATCTAAGTAGCAGAGGAGAGATAGAACTACCTTTCAGAATATGAAAAACTCCCCCATAAATCAATTTGAAAGGGAAGTTCTGTGTCTTAAGAGAAAAATTAATAGTGTTTTATGGTTGAGTGTGATGTTTACTTTATTGCATTTGATACAATAATTCACTGTAATACCGTTTCCAATCTTGAGCCAGGCTTGCATTTATAAGTTAAATACATTATGACCAAGTAAAAAAAATGCTTTTAATAAAATAGAATTCAATTTCTTAATACATGTTCAAGAATGGTACCTACAGATTAAAGCACAAGATAGATCTATTAGTATTAGTGATCCAGCCCAGGGATAGAATACTTGTTTAGCATAAACAAGGTCATTGGCTGGTAATTCAGTATTATTGCTGCTGTTGCTGCTGCTGCTGCTGCTACTACTACTACTACTACTACTACTACTACTACTACTACTACTACTACTACTACTACTACTACTACTACTACTACTACTACTACTAATACTACTATTACACACACACACACACACACACACACACACACAAGGAATGTCATTTGCTTCAGAGGAGAACTGTATAATTGGAGGTTTGTAGTGTTTTGATTGTTCTCTGGGACAGCAGAATTGAACTTATTTGAGTTATATAGGACTAATGTTACATTTTACCTTAACTTTTGCATTGTTAATATTTTTATTTATTTTTTGTTATGTTTATTTGTACTTTTTAATAGTTTAAAATAATTTTTTTCACTTTATTATGTGCATGAGTGTTTTGCTTATATGTGTGTCTACATACTATATGTGTTTTTGTTGTTGGGGCCCAGAAGAAGTATAGTAGCCCCTGGAATTAGTTACAGATAGTTAAAAAACCAATATACTTGGGTCTTCTTGACCTGTACTTGTAACTACCAAGGCATCTCTCTAGACCCTCTTCTTTTTAATTTTTGTTTTTGTTTCATATTGTAATATTTAGATGCCTTTTTTAACTTTTACAACACCCCCCACCCTGCATTTTCTTTCTTTCTGGTTTTCTTTTTCTTTTTCTTGCTTACTTGCTTGCTGCTCTAGAACTCACTCTGTAGACCACGATGGCCTCAAACTCAGGAATCCATCTGCCTCTGCCTGCCAAGTACTGGGATTAAAGGCATGGGCCGCCACTGCCTAACTCTTTCTGCTGTTTTTGAAGTGCTAAAAACCTGATGGATTTATTTTTTCCTTTTGTGGTTCCATTTGCTTTTAGTATTTGTTTTGTTTTGAGGTGGCATTTCATTCTGTATCCCAAGCTGACTTTGAACTCATAAAATTTTTCTTCCTTGGCATTCTGAAAACTGGGTTCCCTATTACAAGTTTTGTAATTTCTTAATTTTTTTAATTAAAAAACAATTCAATCTCCTAACATTTAAAAAATAAAATTTAAAATCTTTAAAGTTTATTTTAAAACTGATAGATGAAACACATATATTATTCATAGTTAATGGTTACTATGTAATGATTGAGCACATATATGCATTTTATAATGTTTATATTGGGTTTAGCATGTCTGTAGTCAAACATTCACTCCTTCTTTACAGAGAAAATCTTAAAATCCTATTTAAAAGGTACAGCACATATTTGATATCTACAGTATATAGAAATACCTTATCCTTAAAGATTTATTTATTTTTATTGTATGTGTATGAGCATTTTGCCTACATGTACGTATACTATATAATGCCCAGAGAAAACAGAAGAAGGTGTTGGATTCCCTGGAACTAGAATTACATACTATTGTGAACCAACATGCTAAACGTTGGGAACTGAACCTAGGTTCTTTGTAAGAGTACTAAATGCTCTTAACCACTGAGTCATTGTTCCAATCCCAACAATGGGAAGTTCTTGGTCTGCCTTCAAGGTAATTCAATAATCCATTGATCTACTTCATCTGTTCTTCTGGCCTCTGATAGCCACAATTCTACTCTCATCTTCTGAGTACGGTTTTCTAAATGTCTCTGTGTGAGTAAAATTATCTGGTACTTCTGGTACTTGTCTTTCTGTGCCTGGCTGTTCTCACTCATCATAGTGCCCTCCAAACCATCTATGTCTCCATAATGACAGGTCCCATCCTTCACTGTGGCTTAGCAGCATCCCATGATCTAAAAACATTTTTCCATGCATTCTTCCACTGATGGCTACTTGACTTTTTTCTCACAATTTATTTTTTTATTCACATTACATCTCACCTGCAGCTCCCCTTCCTTCTCTTCTTCCAGTCCAGCCCTAGCAGAAATGGGGGCGGGGGGGGGCGGTCCCTAGGCTCAGTTCCTGTATGCTCTGTGCTTGGTGGTTCTATATCTGTGATCCTCTGTGGCCCCAGGTTATTTGACCCTTCAGGTCTTCTTGTGATGTCCTTGACCCCTTCAGTACCCTCAATTCTATCCTCAACTCTTCCACCAGCCTCTCTGAGCTCTGTCTGATGTTTGACTGTTGGTCTCTGTCTCTGCCTCCATTCACTGCTGGATAAAGCCTCTCAGGAAACAGTTACGCCAGATTCCTGTCTAAAAGCATAGCTAAGTATCATTAATAGAATCAAGGGTTGCTCTCTCCCATGGGTTGGGTCTCAATTTGGGCCAGTCATTGGTTGGCTGTTCCATCAATCTGTGCTCCATCTTTATCCATGTACATTTTGTGGTAAGACAAATTTTAGGTTGAAGGTTTTATGGGTAGGTCAATGCCTCCCTGCTTCTACTAGAAGTCTGCCTGGATATAAGAGGCGGCTACTTCAGTCTCTATATTGCCCTCTGGTAGAGATCTCAGCTATGATAATACCCCTAGACTCCTAATAGCCTCCCCCATCCCAGGTCTCTAGCTTGTCCCAGAGATGCCTCCCACTGATCTCCATTCTCATTTCAGCCCTCTCCATCTCTTCTTCCTCAACACATTATCACCATCCCCATACCTCTCCTCACCCCCTCTCCCAACCCGTTCTCTCTTTCTCGATCTACCTCTGATGATTATTTTGTTTCTACATTTGAGTAAGTTCACTCAGAAAGGAATTTTCTCATGAAGATCCTCAATTGTGTCCTTAGTCATCAGGGAAATGCAAATCAAAATGACTCCAAGATTCCACCTTACACCCATCAGAATGGTACCCATCAGTGGTGCATCTAGACAATGAAATGCTACTCAGGTACTAAAACCAAAGACATCATGAAATTTGCAGGCAAACGGATGAAACTTGAATATATCATCCCAAGTGAGGTAAAGCAGACCCAGAAAGACACGTATGGCACATACTTACTCATGATTGGGTATTAGACATAAAGTGTAAGATAACCATGCCGCCTGACACTTTTATTTCTTGTTTATTGTACCTATTCTTCAGTAAGCATGGGAAGGTTGATGTCTCCTCAATATACTAATCCCATAGTCTTTATAGATTAATCCCAGGAATGTGTCATCTAGATTGCAAGGTAATTTGTTTATAATTTTATGTGTGCATACATGAACATGTGTGTAAGAGAGAGACAGATAGAGACAGAGAGATATAGAGGCAGAGAGACAGAGAGAGACAGGGAAAGATGGAGACAGACAGAAAGACAGACAGACAGAGAATATATGTGAACATGTTTGGAAACCAGAGGACAACCTCTAATCTTATTTCTTGGGAACAATGTTCACCTGTTTTTGAGACAGGATCTCACACTGGTCTGTAACTCACCAAGTAAGATAAACTGATTTCCCTGAACCTTGGGGATTCCCCTGCCTCTCCCTCCTCAGTACTGGGATTCCAAGGATAAGTCAATACATCAGGCTTTTTGTATAAGTTCTGGGGATTGAACTCAGTATCTCATGCTTTCAAGGCAAGTACTTTACTGAATATAAACCTTTATCTCCGCAGACTCTGCGCTTAACTTTTGAGCAGCCTGCACAGTCTCCATAGTGGTTGCTCTACCACTAGGCTGACTTACATGTGTAAGAACCCTCTTCTTTCCTTGGTGCACTTGTCTTTATCTTTGGCAGCAGACTTTCTCACTGGACTGGGGTCAGAGCTTGTTTTTTTAAGTTGGTATTGTTGTTGTTCATACTGTTTTGTAAGTGTTTATACATAACACACCAGCTAAGCTTATTGGCATCCACATTCTTTCCAGAAAAAAAAACACACACACACACACACAAAAACAAAAAACAAAAAAAAGGGAAGTGTGTGTGTTACTAGGCTCATCTTCCCTATTGTGCATCATGGGACACTGGTGGCTACCTTCTGCATCAAGAATTACCCATTGAGGATGGGGGAATATGCCCAGAGACTTGCATGCTTCCATATAACACAGGTAGGCCATAGACAAACAGAGCGAGCCCTCCCTGCTGCCAGGCAAGGCACAGCACAGGAGGAGGAAGACATCTAGATATCTTCCCACCACCATACCACATGGGTGGACTGTAGATACCTAGAAGTCTGTTTGCCATCGTGCTGTATAGTATGGGTAGAAAGGGTCAACCATAGGCCAGCCTGCAGTGGAAGCCACTACATTATTCAAGTATGTGGTGAACTGATAGGTGAGGAAGAGAAGCAGAATAGTCTGAGTATTATGAAAAGAGGTGGAAGTAGGGACATGAGGTTAGAGAAAAATATCCTATTGTGAGTAGCCAGCCCAGCCACCTGAGGCCAGGTTTGGTTTTGTGGCCATGCTGTAGCAAGAGTTGATGACCATGGCCCATATTAACACTAGAAACCATGGAGGCATCCCTGCTCTGTATAGCCACCTGGAACCACATAGATGTCCAAGAGCTGTGCAGATATGGGCCCACCCCTCACTGGCATAGGCACCCTGGACAGCTGGCGCTACCTCTCCTGCTAGCAGCATTCATTGAGAGTGAACCCACCTTGCTGCATAGGCAGAGGTAGCCCTGGTGGAGAGGGCACAGGAGAACTGGCCCAGAGAATGTGAGCACGGGAGATCTGGCCCTGCCAGTCTTCTGCCATGAAATGACTTAGGTGAGTGGGTAATGCCCTCCCTGCCCCCACCCCTTGCCACCTGAGGAAGTCATGACAGCTTGTCCCAGGGTCATGGAAGCTGATGAGCTGTCCCTGCTCCTAACAGGCTGTTGCGCTTGGGAGAGCAGGCCCTGTGCCTCAGATGCACAGAGTAGTGGAGCTGGCTCTGGAAGTTTGGGTGTGGGTGAGCTGACCTGGAGGATAGACAGCAGAAGAGCTGACCCTACCTCCTGCCCTATAGTCATTGGGTGGCCTAGCTGGAGCAGTGTTGGAGAATGCGCCTTGGTGGTGCAGATGCAGGATTGCTAGCAGCCTGACCAGCTTAGCTACCACTCAAACTCAGACCCAGGGTTTTGATCCCAAAATCTGTACCATATGTGAACTGTTAGAGCATGTGAAAGGGCCAATTTGGCTGATCCAAACCTGGAGGATCTCCATGACACAGGATGATAGTAGGATAACCAAGCAGAGTCCCAGTGTGCATACAATATAGTTGGCATGACAGAAGCCAGAGACCTTGAACCAGACCAATGACTCATTGCTTTGAACATCTGCAAATGAAGATGTGTGGAAAAGGGGGTACACTGTGGGACATACTGTTACACACTATAGACTCCACAATGAGATATTTCTCATGCTTTGTTTTATTTGTTTCTCTACTTTTTATTTTCATTTAGGAGTGAAGTTTCCCATGGCAAAGGGAAGATATGAGGGGATAGGGAAATGAGTGGGACTAGGGTGCTTTTGTGAGTTTAACAAAAACTCACAAAAAATCCATAAAAGGCTTTTTAAAAAAGAATTACCCATTGAAGTAGATTATCTAATAATGCTTCCAAATTGTGTCTATCAAGGTATGTTTCTCCTCAATTAATCAGAATTTCTTTAAGTGGATAAAGTTAGAAATAATGCCCCATCTTTTCATGGTGGCGAGCTCAGTCAGCATGTGCAGCAAGCCAGTGTGGCTAGCTCATTCTTCAGCTTGAGTTTTCTCCCTGTGCGTCCAGTTTATGTGTACCTTAGTCTTCTGCCATCCATTGTGCTTTGGTCTTGCAATATTTAATTCTTTTGGTTTCTTTTAAGACAGGATCTCATGTAACCTAGTTGAGCCTCTTACTCCCTATGTAGCCAAAGATAACTTTGAACTTCTGAACTTCCTGTCTTTACCAACCAAGTCCAGGATAATATGCATGTACTACCACATCCCAGTTTTATCTTGCTAGGAATGGAACCCAGTGTTATGTGGATGCTAAGCAAGCCACATCCCCAGTCCCTGGTCTTTTTGCTCTTCAGTGTAATTAGAGGTTATATATTCCAGGGGAAGATATGGGATGCAAAGATCTACTTATTTTTACCTTGTTCTCTGTAGAACACCTCACACTTACAGAACTTTTAATTGCAGTGAAAGTATTTCTCAAACGCTGAGTAAAGAATTAGCATGTCAGCACAGCGGGTAGAGATGAGATTATTACTAAGAATAGTCACCCAGCTCCCCAGCTAACTCCACTCTCCGTTTAGAGTCTGGATAAAAAAAAAAATGGTTTCTGACAGAGCCTGGCACATTGTCATCAATTAACAGAAGAAACTCACTTCCTGACCTTGAATGGTAAGACTTTTAATAGACTTTAACATTTTCCCCCCTAGACCCCATGGGCAATGTGTGTAAGCATGCACAGTCCTGCCTATAACAAGTCACCCTCTCGTAGCCTCACAGAAAAGGATAGTAGTCAGCCTTTGAGTCAACACGCATGGTCCTTTTTCCCCACAGAAAAAGACCAGAGTCCCTTCCTTCCTTTCCTCCCTCCCTTCCTCCCTTCCTCCCTTACTCCTTCCATCCCTTCCTTCCTTCTTCCCTTTGTTCCTTCCTTCCTATCTTTCCTTCCTTCTTACCTACCTATCAGTTTTTACAGAGTCTCAAACTTTCTCCACAACTGATGATAACCCCAGTCTTCTTATCTTCCCTGTCTCTTCTTCCTAAACATGCAAATTATAGGTTACAGGTGCTGGGGATTGAGACTGCGGTTTTAAATATGCTAAACAAGCACCCCATCAACAAAGCCACTGCATTGATTTGAATTGGGAAATGTTTCCTACAGGCTCACGCAATTGCACACTTGGTCACTAGTTACTGTAACAGTTTCGTGCGGTTATGGAACCTTTAAGAAGTGGACACACCCATCTAGAGGAAGTTTGTCATTAGAGGTGGGTTTAGAGTCAGAGTTTATAACCTTACTCCACCACACTGCTTTCTCAGCTTTCTGCTCTGGTTGGCTGCCACCATGTCCCTTGTAGCAAAATAGTCTCTCCCTCTGGAACTAAAAGACAGTATCAACTTTTTCTTCCTAAAGACACTTTTGGTCATGGTCTGTTATCACAGCAACAGAAAATAACTGCTACATCTACTCAGGATATGACATGGCATCTTCTTGGAGTCCATTTGTCACCATGGTATCTATCTCCATTAATTTTGAGTGTTTCTTGTTCTATCTTTCCTGCCCCTTGGAAACTTGCTTTCTGGAGACTGAATCTCACAGCAATCCCTATATCATCAATGTGGTTCCTATCAGTGTATACTGCTACTGTGGCTGCAGAAGGGAGGAGATAACAGAACGGCATTACATACAGCCTGAAAAGGTTGTCACTGAAGTCAAACTGACAGTAGAGGTTTCACATTACTGGAAACAGTGTCCTCATTGTTCGTACTGGTGAACAGCGTTGGTTCTCACTAATCTGAAATTTCACCCAAGGCATATCCTAGTAACAATCTCAGACTCCAAGAACTCAATATGGGTTATTCTCAGGCTCTGGAAGGATACTCAGTCTGCTGACCTTTTTATTCCCAGACAGTAGAGAGACTCTAACATCTGTGGTCTATACTGAAACAGGAACTATACTATAAAGGAACAGAGCATTTAATCAACTACATTGAGGCTAGGGACACACAGTAGCATGTCAGAAGGGATGTATTATGTCATGTATTACATGCAAAAATCAAGTCCTATAAAAATAACTGGGCCCCCTACAAGTCCTGATCCAGGGAATTAATCAGTCCTGTTTATAACTAGAAACATGTACTCTCAACTTTTTGTTTTCTTGAAAGCCGTTTGAAGGAAAAAACAGTGTTATTCCATTCTTTCCTATTCCTTGCCTCATTTAGTAGCAGGAGACAGACACTGCTAGAGTTTGGAGCTTAATTTCCATCAAAAGCCCATGTGCCAAAGTCTCAGTCCCCAGCTTGCTGCTGATTGGGACATGGAGAGAACTAAGGGCAGGCATACATGATGGATAGAAGTGAGATCAGTGCGAGCCATGAAACTGAAGCCTCTTTCCATCCTCTCATTTACTATCCATGAAGTTAACAGACAAGCTCTATCACATGTCTTCCCAGAGGAAGTTCTGCCACAGGCTCCGAGAAGTAAGGCCTGTCATAGAGCAAAACTCTGAAACTAATTCAAACCAAGCCTTTTCTTTTCCAAACTGATTACTTAGAAGAACTTGTCATAGTAATGGAAAGAAAGGGATCACAATAACCTTTCTAAGGATTGGGTTAGTAGAGAAAACTGATGCCCTTTAAGCCAGTACCAAGCTAACACATGCTCTGTCTCCCTGATCTGCAGTCAGGACAGTTCACATAGTGGCAGCATTTATTGCATGAGAAATGTGGCTGAGGGGTCGCTTGCTTTAAACTTTGCTGGAGTACATGAGTAACTTTATCTTGCTACAAAGCACAGTTTCTCCATGCTTCCTCAGGCAGGGTCTCTATTTGTTTGTCCTGTGGCTCTTAATTCTCAGCTGGCTCTGAGTTTGAACAGGGATGTAGCTGGTTATATTCCTGACCTCTATGACTCTCACCATTATTTCAACTGTTGGCTAGAGACAGAGATTCATGAGTCCTCAGTGATATTGAAGAATAAAAATAAGCATGGCATGAAATGACCAAGAACTTCTCAGATTCTGTATTACCAAAAAAAAGTCATGCTTTATTATAAGAATATTAAACATTTTTAAAAGGCTCAGCATCTTAATAACTTTTATATATAAATAAATTCTGAATATATTCAGCCATTGCCATTTTTCTTTCTTCCACTCTAAAGATGGAGAATCTGGCAGAAGCATTGGAGAGACTTTTTAAATGGTTCCAAAGGTAGAAGATTTCAGAAACACCAATACCATAGACACTAATCTTCACAGAGAGCTTTGAAGCATCTATCCTATTCTTACAGTAAACAACTCCCCCCCACACACACACACATACACAGCATTCATATTTTGCAGAGTACATAGCAGGCAAGCTATAGCTCCCTTGATTCCATTCCCTTTCCTTCCCTGCCCCACCTCCTAATGGCACCTTTTAGTGTGAATTCATCTCTGGATCAGTCACTGATGAGGTTAGTGTCTTTGTAGCCCAGTCACTCTAATCAATGATATGCTGTGGAATAGATCTTTATGGCCTGAGTCTTTAAGAGACACTGGGCCAAGACTTCCTAATGATCTGCTGCCAGGAAAGGTTCTGGTACTTACCCAAGTAAGTTTCAAATAATAGGTAACACCCCTGGTTTAATGACTTAAATGGATGCTATTGACAGTAAGCTCGAAAATGAGTGTCTTGGTATGACTAATATTTTGACAATGGACTATGCCTGAGTGGCACTGTCAGGAACCCACATCCCTGATGAAGCCGAAGGAGCATGTCTGCTGCCAAGACAACTAGCTGTGAGAGAGAATGGGCCATGACACACCCTAGGGAAGTTTCCATATAACTGCAGCACCTGTTTCTGCACTTGAACACTAGTGAACATAGTCCCAAAGCACAGTAGGAATTCAGTTAGCACAAACGAGAGACATTTGACTCTCACCCTTGGGACAAAATTTCATATCCTAGACATAACAGAGGGAAGAGCAAGGCAACAAAAACTTTCATTTTCATTTCTTGGGAGAACTGCTTATCTAGGAAGATAGTAAAGACTAGATCATCCCCTGGGGCTATGAATCTTGGATTGGAGAAGGTCTAGTTCTAGAGCACAGGCAGCAGGAGGGGTTACCTCCTGTCTTGCTTCCTAACTAAAAGAAGATTGATGTGAAGCTAAGAAAGAGTTCTTCCACAGTCGGATCTGCCTTCATACTCCCAAGGATGGGGCTTTGTAGACAAAGTACTAGCGTACACTTCAAAAATGACTAGTATATAAGAAAGGTCCAAACATCAAAAGAAAATGGTTTTGAGACTAGTTTAATTCCTCCCCAAAAAAAATCCCAAGAAGAAAACATTCATGAAGGGGTACTTTAAATAGGATCATCAACACAAAAGCAATGGATACCTTTTTTTTCCTTATCTTAAAAATGTATGTGTCAATTTGGTTTTGACATTTGTAAACATATCAACAAGGAAGAACTATTGCAACATTGACAGACATCTGGAACCTTTCAAAGGGTCCTTTATTTGTCCCTTGAATATATGAGCTAACCAGCAATGGCTGGGAGTAAGGGTCTGTTGAGATCTGTACTTTAAGTGGTGGATCATTTTCACAATTGTAGAAGGTTGTTCTGATGTAAAGGTCCTGTTCCCTAATTGGTTCTTGACTGATCAATAAAGATACCTGCAACCAATGACTGAGGACAGGGCAGGACCTTAGAGTTGTGCAGCAGGACACAGGAAGAATTGGGGAAACTGGGAAAGAAGAAGGAGGCAATAGCAGGAAGAGATAAAGCCAACCAGCCATGTAAGTTTTGGGTTGGAGTGGCCAATTATGCCTGGGGTGGTAAGGGAGGTTTAAGAGTACCCAGTCATTGAGTTAGCAAAGGCATTTTAAGATTAACTGGTGTGTGAGTGTTGTTTTTAATCCATGGATCCAAGGAAATCTGAGAGGGGCCTGGTAGCAATGTCTGCCTGGAGCTTAAGAGGGGTAACAAAAATTAGACACAAATGACGCACAATACAGAAGGCAAGAGTCCACTATTAATTTAGGAATTCTCAGATGGTATACACAACAATATAGTTTAATAGTGGGGAGAACTGGTTCCTCATCTGAGCAGACCAAATCATGAGGCTTCATGGCATGAAACTTAAACAAAGGAACACAGGGAAAACCTCAGGTCAGAGATGCTGGATGTTCCTGCTGTGCATAGAAACAGCCAGGCTGCTCTAAGGCAGTGAGAGACAAACAATAAAAGTGGCCTGCTTCCTGCAAATCAGTAATCAAAGATTTTTAAAATTGCATTTAATTGTCTTTAAGGATAGAAGGGAATATAGATGATAGGTAGATACAGGAAATATTAAGCTCCACAGAGGATAGAAGTTAAAGAAAATAAATGAACAAATGTCTTAAAGATATATAAAAATCTTGCCAGTACAATTTCTTGGGATCTTTGAGCATGACATACTCATGGGATTTCTGGGATTTCTTTTCTTGGTTCAACAAGATAATTACAGAGAAATAAAAATATTGAGGTATTCAATCTTAAAAAATTAGATCAAAAGCAGGTTGTAGGTTGCCTAGCCTATCTCAGACAGTAGAAATTTGAGCCTTGAGAATTATATAAAGAGAGAGTCTGGAAATAGGCTCATACAATAAGTATTCAGAGGTATTAAGCTCCACAGAAGAGAAAAGATAGGGGAAATGAGTGAAAAAATGCTTTAGAGATTTTAAAATGTCTTGTCAGGACAATTTCATGGAATCTTTGAACACAGTCTACTCATGGTATTTCTGGAATTTCTTTGCCTGGTATGACAAATAGAACCTGGAAATAGGCTTATACAGTAAGTAGATGTAGAAAATAAAATATTGAGGCATTCAATGATAAAAAAAAAAAGTTAGATCGAAGGCAGGAGGTAGGTTGACTAGCCTGTATCAGAAAGTAGAAATTTAGACCTTGATTTCATGAAAATTCGGGCAGGAAATAGCAGAAGAACTGTCTTGTCAGTAAACATTTGTTTATATTGATCTATTTGCTTCGAATTATTTATTTATCAAAGTGAGTGTGAGTTTGAGATTAGTAGTTATTTTAAAAATCCTCTGGGAAAGATGTCAAACTAAACATTTAATGATTTCCAGTTACTAGACCAAGAGCTTGTTATTTTGGAAGAGAGGCTCTGTATTTATGTTAACAGGAAGGGATAAGAGGTTTTGTTCCCCGTCCAGAGTCATACAGATCAAATATGACAGGAAGAGACCCCCTGAAGAACTAGAAAAATTCAATAGAATCAAACAGGACAGATAAAGATTCATCATGCCATCCTTCACATGGCATGAGTGAAGACTTATTACAATTGGTTATTAATAAAACTAACATGTAAAAAAGACAGATGTCTTTCACCTGCTCAAACAAGGAACAGAATTTCATCCTTAATTAATCTGTGTGCCCTGCACAATCCACACAAAAATCTTAATGGTACTAAAATTTTGATTGTTCGATTCATATATGACATGATTACAGCTCTGACAATACTCATCTGCTGGAAGGCATGACTGATGTTCTCAACCCCCTGCTTCTGGTTGCTGCCCAAAACAACTTCAGGGATTGCTGCTGATTCTAGGTTATCTGGCCTCATCCAATCTTTCAGGACGATCCAGTCAGAACTTCACTTGAGCTTGCAAATGTACAAATATACAGAAACTGGATAACATATGCTAAAGCTGACCTTTTTAAATTTAACCACTTTCTCTAATTTGTCTACCCGTCCCCATCCCTTTAGAAAATTTCTCATCACCCGTATTTAGCAGGAAGAAGCTATGGAGAACAATTAGCCCAATACCCTGGGTTTGGGTGTCTGTTAATGGCTATTTTACAGATTATAGATAGGTTGTAATTTTAAAAGATAACTTGGAAATGGTCATAATTTTAAACAGGGAGGAAATAGGTGGGATAGATTATTAAATTTTATTATTGAATAAAACATTGTATAGCCATAATTTATTTGATATAAATCTTTATAACTGATACAAATTGAAGTTATAATTTTTTACATTGATACAGAATTTATAGTGATATAGAATTGAAGTTATCATTGGTGTGAATTTTTTTTGGCCTTGATTTTTTTTCTTTTTTTTTATTGTATATATTCTATATTTACAATTCATTTCCATTTTTCTGGTTCCCCACCCCCAAAGGTCCCACATGTCCTTTTCCTTCCCCCAGCTCCCGCATCCACCCCCTCCCACTTTATTGTTCTTGTACTCTCCCACAATGATGTTTTGGTCCATTCTAGCACCAGTGTCCACTCCTTTCTTCTTGTGAGACATCACTTGATATGTGATTTGTGTCTTTGGTGTTCCAAGCTTCTAGGCTAATATCCACTTATCAGTGACTGTATACCATGGGTATTCTTTTGAGACTGGGTCACCTCACTTGAAATTAATATTGTTAATTAATATTGCCTATGCAACTCATTTAAGAACATGAGCCTTAGACCCAGTCTTTCTAGTAGCTGCTTTACAAACTGCTTAAGATGATTAAGCAACACAAGTTAAGGGCCAGAGAGCAAACTCATGGTTATGTTAGATTCTAATTTACTTTTAATAGAGTGTTTTCATTTTACTCAAATAGGAATGGCTAAAAGCTAAAAACAATTCAGAAATACTTTACTTGGTCTTCAGAATCATCAGAAATCCACAGAAGGTGACATTTAATATTATTTCATTACTAAGGATCATTTGACAATGAGATATATCTTCTCTAGACAGTTTCCCCATTATTCTTCAAAGAATATTTGAGCATCTTTACCCTGAATCAAGGTTGCTTATCATGGCAAGGTAGCCATGGAGCCATAATTGCCTATTCCATCTGTAGACAAAATACTCTCCAGGAAAAGGACATGTTATACAGAATAGTTGACTGATAGCTCTGCCAATACAGGGTAACCAGTCCTTCATAATCCTGATTTGCAAAGGTCTGTCAGAAGATGCTGGGGCCAAAAAGGTTGAAGATAGATGCTCCAAAGTTATGAGAAATTAGGGGGCTGTCCAAGTAGTCAGCTGTCTCTACAATTATTTGTTTGAGAAGCTATGTATAGTGCTTCCTATATACCCAGGAAATGTTTAAATTTTCCCCAATTTCTGACAGGGTTGAAGACTAGTTATAGTCTCTGTCTTAGTTTGGGTATCACTGCTGTGAACAGACACCATGACCAGTGCAAGTTTTATAAAAGGCAACATTTAATTGGGGCTGGCTTACAGGCTCAGAGGTTCAGTCCATTGTCTTCAAGGCAGAAGCATGGCAGAATCCAGGCAGAGATGGTGCAGGTTCTATCTCTTCATCTGAAGGTGGCTAGTGGAAGACTGACTTCCAGGCAGCCAGGGGGAGGGTCTTAAGCCCACACCCACAGTGACACACCTACTCCAACAAGGCCACACTTCCTAATAGGTTCACTTCCTGGGCCAATCATATACAAACCATCACAGTCTCATAATCAAACTCAAATTGTTTACCATTGAGAGAGAAGTTATAGAGGGGAAGACAATTTTAGGGTGGTGTTACAGGCTAAAATTTAAAGATAATCCAGGGATAGAATCATAATTCTTTAAGTTAAGAATGATGGTAGAGTACTTTACCTATTTGACAATTATGATGGACCAGATGTTAATAGTATATCATACTTGATAATTTACATGATTCTTATGGTTTTGTTCAATTTATGTATGGAAGAAGAGCTGTTTTGGTTTTGTTTTTTTTTTTGTTTGTTTGTTTTTTTGTTTGTTTTTTGACCGAAAAGGTGAGATGTAGGGTGTGGTTCTGATGTTAAGGTTCTGTTCCCCAATTGGTTCTTGATTGATCAAAGATACTAGGGACCAGTGACTCAGGATTGGGTGAGACATTTAGAGTTGCATGGGAAGGTTCAGGGAGAATTGAGAGAATAGGGAAGAAGGAGGCATTAGCAGTAAGAGATAAAGCCAACCAGCCATGTAAGGTTTTGGTTGGAATGACCAATGGCTATTCTCTCTGATTATGCCTGGAGTGGCAGGGGATGTTTAGGAGGTCCTAGTCATTAAATTAGCAAAAGCATTTCAAGATTAATGTGTGTGTATGTGTGTGTGTGTGTGTGTGTGTGTTGTTGTTGTTGTTGTTGTTGTTGTTGTTTATCCATCGATCTAAGGGAATCTGGGTGGGGGCTGGTAGTGAGGTCTACCTGGAGCTTAAAGTAGTATAGCAAAAACTACATGCTACACACAGTTTCTCGGTGCAAACTATAGGCTCATGTTTCTATCACCCAGACCTAGGAATGGTCAACCAACAATATAGTTGACTGAAGATGTAATATGTTTAACACAGAGGTCCACAACTGAGCAGTGTGCAGAGAATGAGAGACTTTGGAACACTCCTAGTTAAATGTGATGTCCTCATTTAATCACCTCCCATCAGAGCTCAGGGATCTATACAGAAGGTCACAAAGCATTCATATGTCACAAATATATACATGACAGCAAAAATATTCATGCATTATTAGATAGATAGATAGATAGATAGATAGATAGATAGATAGACAGACAGACAGATAGTTTTTAAAGAAAGAACTATTTTATAGGAGGCTACAGAGGCAACAGCTGGGAAATGTGCAGAAAATGAGAGACTTTGAAGCACTCATACCTAAATGGGATGTTTTCATTAAACACTTCCTCTCAGAACTCAGGAATTTATACAGAGAGGAGGTAGAAAGATTGTAAGAGCCATAGGTGGTGGATGACTTCAAAGAAATAGTGTATTGTTCCAAACACAATAGAGCTAATACACATATGAACTTGGATAGACTACAGCAGAATGCACAAGGCCTACCCAAGTTCAAACAAGAAAAATTCCCAGCATGAAAAAAAGGGAGTGACCATGGGATCCCATCCCTAACTAAAATCCTACTTGTAACTGATACTGTCTGAACAAGGAAAAATGGAGTAGCATTGGTCATATCAACCACAATCTAGTACAGGCCTATGATAAGGAGGAGTTGGTCAATGCAAAATGGACTCCACTATGGCTCTCTGTCTGTGTGTGTGGTGTGGTATGCTGATGTGATGTGATATGATGTGATGTGATGTGATGCGATGTGATGTGATATGATGTGTGATATGATGTGATGTGATGTGATGTGATGTGGTATGTGTGTGTGCTTTATTTTAGTATGGTATTTTTTCTTTTTATATTTTGTTTGTTTTGTTTGGAGATTTTATTTTTGAAAGAGAAATAAAGGAAATAAAGGTGCATAGGCACAGAAGTAGTGAGGATCTAGGAGAACTTGGTTAAAGGGGAAGAATGTGATCAAAATATATTGTATGAAAAAGAGTAAAGCCAATTAATACCAAATAGTAGGGTGAGGACTTAAGGGGCTGAAAAGTTTGGCAGCTAAGGACACTGTGTTAAATTCTCATAGTGACTCACAACTGCCTGTAACTCCAGGTTCTGCAGATTTAGTGTGCTTTTCTGACCTCCATTCATACTAGTACACACATGGCATATGTACATATAGAGGCATAAAGAGGTCAAAAAATATTTTAAAGTTCTACCATCATATGAACATGATCTGTTCTACAATACAATTGGGACAAAAATCATGATCCAAAAAATAGACTAAAATAGCATATCATTAAAATGTGCCTATATATACATTTATGCAGTTTGAATTTTATAAACAACAAAATAACTTGATAATAATATTAATACTTAAAACTAGACAGTGATTAAATGTACACCTTAGCAGCTCTAGAATGAATTTCAATTATATTTAAATGCTATTGTCATATGCATATGTGTATGTATATATACATATATATTTGCAAAGAACATAAACTTGAGTATGAAATAAAAATTGGGGCTGTGGGCTGGGAGACACTGTTAGAAAAAAATGCAGAGTCAAGCCTTTGGTGCAGGCCTGGAATCCCATCTATAAAGGAAGCTGAGACAGGAGGATCACAAGGTCTATCTGGGCTGCTGAGCAAGTACAGGCCTGGTTAAGCAACTTAGGGAGATCCTGTTTCAGAGAGGGTGAACAGTGATGACTTGTAGAAGATGATGCAGAGGTTAAGTGCGTGTGTTGCTCTTACAGAAGACATAGCTTTAGTCCCCAATGCCAAGGCAGGGCTGTTCCATGCTGCCTGTTACTCCAAGTGCAGAGAGATCTGATGGCTTGGTGCCAACACACTCACATGTAAACCTGCACAGAGATTCACACAGATACACATAATAAAAAATAATAATAATGAACCTTTTTTTCAAAAGACAGATAAATTAGGGGCACAGTTCAGTGGTAGAGTTTTAGCATAAAAAAGGATTCACTCTTCAGAAGTATAAAATGAATGAATGAATGAATGAATGAATGAACTCAAAGAAAGCAGAAAAAAGAAAAATTAATATAAAGGCATTTTTGTATACATTTTGACTTGTTGAAAATAATAGAAGGGTGGCTCAGCAGTTAAGAGCACTGTCTGCTCTTCCAGAGGACCCAGATTTGACTCCCAGACACCCTGGGAAGAGCACAACTCCAGTTCTATGAGATCCATTATCTTCTTCTGACCTCAGTTGGCCCTGCATGTGCATGCTACACAGACATAGGCAAATTACCCATACATAAAATAAAAGGGAAATACTCATAAATGTATACAGGTTCCTGCTCTGACAGATAAGTCAAGGACATTAATGGGAAGAGAATAGACAAAGCTGGGACTAGAAAAGGGTTACTTCTGGGGAAACAAAAAGATTTACTTATGAAGAGGTATACTGTGACTTTAAAAATATCCTAAAGGTTGGTGGATTGTTCCAAATGGTACATACACATAAGTATACTTTTCTCAATGTGAGATTATCTTTCCTGTGTGTATGTGGGATCTTATTGCTTTAATACTCACATTTTACTCACCTTTGAACAGAACAGAATTGGCAGATGTAGAACTAGTAAGAGAGTGCTAGAGAGACCAAGGGAAAGAAATGGTCCAGGAGGAAGAGAAAAAGAGTCCAAGAGAGAGTGAAGGCAAGCAAGCATGATGGTATACACTTTCAATCCTAGAACTCTGGAGGGGAGCAAGATCAGTCCTTCTCAGCTATACAGGAAGTTTGAAGTCAGTTTGAGGACCTTTCTCTTAAATGGGAATGGTGTGTGTGTGTCTGTGTGTGTGTGTGTGTGTGTGTGTGTGTGTGTGTGTGTGTGTGTGTGTGTCTGTGTAGGTGTTTGTGTGTGTGTCTTGTGTGTCTGTGTGTGTCTATGTATGTGTGTGTGTCTGTGTGTGTCTCTGTGTGTCTGTGTGTCTGTGTGTGTCTGTGTGTGTGTTTGTATGTCTGTGTGTGTGTCTGTGTGTGTCTGTGTGTGTATCTGTGTGTTTGTGTGTCTGTGTGTGTGTCTGTGTGGGTGTTTGTGTGTGCGTCCGTGTGTGTGTGTGTGTGTGTGTGTGTGTGTGTGTCTGTGTCTTTGTGTCTGTGTGTTTGTGTATGTGTGCCTGTGTGTCTATGTGTGTCTGTGTATGTACGTGTGTCTCTGTGTCTCTGCGTCTGTGTGTGTGTTTGTGTGTGTCTGTGTGTATGTGTCTGTCTATGAGTGTATGTGTGTGTGTGTGTCTCTGAGTGTCTGTGTGTCTGTGTGTCTGTGTGTGTCTGTGTGTTTGTGTGTCTGTGTGGGTGTTTGTGTATGCGTCTGTGTGTGTGTCTGGGCCTTTGTGTCTGTGTGTCTGTGTATGTGTGCCTGTGTGTCTGTGTGTATCTGTGCATGTACGTGTGTCTATGTGTGTCTCTGTGTGTCTGTGTGTGTGTTTGTGTGTGTCTGTGTGTATGTGTGTATATGTCTGTCTGTGAGAGAGAGTGAGAGTGTGTGTGTGTGTGTGTGTGTGTGTGTGTGTGTATGTGTGTGTATGCATACGTTTGGCTGCTAAGCTTGATGATCTAGACTTAAAGAAACTCATATGGTAGAAGGAGAAAACTGACTCCTTGGTTGCCATCTTGCTTCTGTGGCTCATGAGCTCCCCAAAACTAATTAAATAAATGTAAAGAAGTTTTAATGTAAGAGCAATTAATAAAAAGTAACTTTTTTTCCAAAGTGATCTTACAACCTCTGTGGAGAGCTTTCCATCTTTCTTGTTTGGGGCCTGAGACCTGCTGTGGGGTGTACCTGTCATAAATTTCCAGCACAGTAAGAGAGCACAGACCTTCTCTCCTGAGATTTATCAGATCGGATTTTTTTGCCTGAGGCCAGCAAAATTCTCAGTGGCAGTGGCAGCAGCAGTAGCAGTGTAATGAGCCTCTGTTCATTAAAGAAGGCGTTTTCACATGCTGAGGCTATTTCTCTTTATGTGGGCTCTCACAGAGCTATGCTTTGTAGAGAAGCCAGTCCACAGAAAATGATAAATTGGGAGGCCTGCATTCTCAGGGCACGAGTCTCTGTAGAATCCTTATCTTTCTGCATCTTTAGACTCAGGGAACAAGTGTCATGACAGTCAGCTATGTGTTCACATGTTTGTAAATTTTATGGCCTTTTTAGGCACAAGCCACAGGGATGGGAAGGAATATGAGTATTTACCTTTCATGGCTGCTAGAGATTTAGAGTTTCATTATGACCATGCTTGGTGGCTATCTGCTTAGGTGACACAGACATAAATAAGAAATAGTCCTAAGCCTTCACAGGCCTTACCTCACACCATAATTGCAAGAGTATCTGATATATCTAGATAGGAAAAGCAAAGGATGGGGCTAGAATCCCACATCTCCACCTAGAAATCATCACGTTACCATCATGGCAGGAAATAAGACATGCCAAAAGTACATGTGTAGTCTACCCTTTGGGTATTAAACTATTGAGAAAATAAACCTCAGAAAATTTTTGTTTCCCCACAAGTCTTGTCCTTGGGAAAGAAAAGGCCAAAGCCTAGTGCCAGCCAGAGAGGGAAAGTTGTCTCCAGGAAGATCTTTCACTCAGTTTTGATGCCCTGTCTAACTATTTTGTTGAGTTACTGGCCCAGACAATGATGGGACAGACCACAGCTTCCCCAGAACTATTTCAGTTGGCGTGCCTTTCAGTTGACTTAAACATAAACCTGTCTGGACTTGGAAGATAGACTTGGGTGTTTGGATCACTGGATCTCTTTATTTCTCCACACAAAGTAGTTGCATTGTATACATCTTTCTCTGCTTTAATTTGTCTATTGTGCGTGAGTGGTTTGGCAGGGCTGGCAGGGCTGAACCTCTTGACCCTAGCAGCCACAGTAACAGACCTAGCTGTTAGTTCAGTAGAGACAAGACGGAGCCCACTCAGATGGCCCAGAATCTGCTTTCTCTCAATAAAGTTCCTGGAGAATAGACTCACCTGGCACACCCAAGGGTTGAGAGATTAAAAAAAAAGAAAAAATGATGGGTTAAGAGCTTCTGGGAAAGAAGACAGGAAAGGTCATAAAAAGGATAAGACCCCAAGAATGTCATGCTCTGAAGCTCAGATAGAATTCACGGGCTCCTCCACTCTCCACTCTTTGACAGCACCTGAGGAAGTGAAGGGAGAAAGCTCTTCTCCCCTTGCATTTTAGGTATGCTACTGGCTTAACTTTTATGCTACTGTGCAACACCACGTGCATACATCATGCACTCAGTTCAAGAGGTAAGGGAACTGAAAGACCAGTTTGTTGGTGGCTAAGAACCCCAACTCAGGCCCAGAGCTACTACAGATATGGGCTCATGTTCATTTCACTGTTTGTCTACAACTGCAATAATCTTATGGTGTAAATGAACTTAAAGTGAGTGGCTTTATACAACAAAATTATTACTACATTGTCCCAACAGCCAGAAATCCAAGTTTAAGGTGCCTAAAGTGCTGCGTGAATCAGTTTCTCAGGAAGGACACTCCCTTTCCGGGAAGCGTCTGCGTCTCTGTGCTATGTATGTCTTCATTCCTTGCAAGGACAGGAGTCACGGATCCCATCTGATTCAGTATGACTGTGATCCGAACATTAACTATCCTGGCAAGAAGGGAATAAATGTCTTCTCACTCCGGACAGAAACCAGTGACAGATCAGAGTACAATTCTTACCAAATCTCCAACATTTTGAAGCAATGTGTTAGTTGGGCAGGATTACTGGAATACAATGGACCCAAATGGGCACATCGTCACAAATTTCTTCCCTGGGATAGATGGTAACCTCATGAAGCTGTTTTATAGACTCTACCTCTAGTTAATTTTCCCTTTCCTATAAACTTTATCATATCCCAAGATCCCTTGCAGATTGGAAAATCTAGAATCCCAAGTGAGTTGTCTAGAGGACCTCTCCCCCATCTCATCACTCTTTTTACTCTGGGTGTTAAGAGCTTGTTACTCTTACTGGAGAGCTAAACATCACTGCATTGTTCTGCTAATTCAGTTGCCTAGGATTCCAGGCCAAGGTATTCTCTAGTCAAAGATGATGAGAGACGAATCAATGACTCAAGGAAGAATCCATGCAAGATCTTAACTTGTAATATCCACAAGGGCATTTTCCAAAGTAGGACACATTCTGTGGCTCTGGGACATACTACTCATATGACAATCACAGAAATAGAAATGTATACTGGATATGAGGTGTCACTTGTTTGGGGTATCATAAGAATGGAGTACATGCACGTCTACAATATTTCTTGTGATATAGACTCCTAAACCAATTTTATGGAAGAAGAGGAGAGTCAGAGAGGGGAAGACAGGGAATGGACAGAGCTATACAATCAAGTTAAAATTGAAGCCAGAGGTAACTGAGACACACTCTGGACAAGATGGCTCCCAGAACCATACTTGGAACCAAATAGCAAGGATCACTTTTGCTTCTATTTTCAGAAAAAAATATGGAAGGAATGCATGATTCTATATAAAAACAGCATATTCCACTCATTTCCACTGGAAAAAATCAGTGGGTATTTGGCAATGGGAACTATGAGGTCAAAGGCAAAGACAGGGATGGTAAAAGGACAACTCGAGTCTGAAAGAGGGAGAATGCTCTGGCGAGTGACAACCGAAATTTTCTAGCAATTAGATGCTGATGGGACAAGATTTAAAATCTAGTAAACGAAATTTCAGAAGATGGTGGAGAACAAACAAGGCCAGAGCATTTGCATTTGCAGAGCATCCATCTCATAGAAGGCCAACACAGGCAACCACCATTCTGAGTAGGACCACTGCCTTTGGTTAATAGCCAGCAGGATGTACGTGCATCTTTTTAGGCCCAGGAACATTACAGAATGATCCTGGTTCAATCTGGAGAACTTCAAAAAATACTCACAACTTGATACCAGCTACATTATTTCTTTTATTTTTATCTGTTCTAATTTTTTCCACATTTAAAACATAAACCCTCCTCAATTTGGGCCTGTGACAAAGAAAATGTTTATGATCATTCCCATACAAGTTTGTCTGTGTTCCATTTGAATATTTCCTAAAGAGGCTGGGGTTGTGACACAGGTAGTCCATGCTCAATACTCAGTCAGAAAACATGGGTGAAACATTACAGGAGTCTGTACAAGTTTGTAATCTTAACACTAAGATGGTAGTGTTAGTGTGAGGACCAGGAATTAAGGCCATTCACTTTTTTTAATAATTGGCAAACCTTTTTTCCATTTATTTATTTAGTCACTTTACAGCCTGATCACAACCCCCCTCCTTCAAGTCCTCCCCTCACATAGCCCCTAACCCATCTCCCATCTCCTTTTCCTCTGGTACTAACCCACTCAAATCACTGCAGGACTAGGTACATGCTCCCGCACTGAGGCCACACAATACATACCAGTTAAGGGAACAGTATAGGCAGACAACAGAGTCAGGGACAGTTCTGGCTCCAGCTATTGGGAGATTCATATGAAGACCAAACTACACATCTGTTACTTATATGCTAAGGGCCTAGGTTCAGCCTGTGTGTGTTCCTTGGCTAGTGGGTCAGTGTCTGGGAGCCCCCAAGGGTCCATGTTAGTTGACTCTGTTGGTCTTTTTATGGAATCCCTATCCCCTCAGTGTCCCTCAATATTTCCCCCAACTTAGGGGTGGGAAGTATCTCTAGGATGTGCCAGAGAGTCTCCTGAGACTGGGGAGTCTTCAGGGAGTCTATGAGTATGACTCTAGCTAAGACTTTTAGCAGTGGGAGATATAAGCCTAACGTAGCCACCTCCTGTATCAAGACAGGACTACCAGTAGAGAGATAAGGACACCAACCTACCTACAAAACCTTCAACCCAAAATCTGTCCTGCCTACAAGAAGTACAAGGAGAAAGATGGAGCAGAGACTGAGGGAGTAGTCAACCAATGACTGGTCCAACTTGAGACCCATCCCCTGGGCAAGAACTAATCCCTGACAATATTAATGACACTCTATTATGACTGTAGACAGGAGCCTAGCATAACTGTCCTCTGAGACCTCCACCAAGAAGTTGACTAAAAAGATCCAGAGACTAACAGTCAAATATTAGACAGAGCTTAGGAGTCTTGAAGAAGAGTTGGGGGGAGGATTGAGACGTTCACTCAAGAAAACAAAAATAAGAACATGAAAACTGATATCTGAGATTGACCTCTACCTATACATTCATGTGAATACATGTGTACATTTGTATGCATATATATATATATATATATATATATATGTGTGTGTGTGTGTGTGTGTGTATGTATATGTATATATATATACATACATATATAAGTATATATATATGTGTGTATGTATATATATATGTATATATATACATACATATATATGTATATATATATACACACATAGATCTGCTTTTGCAAGAAGCATCCAACTGTCTTTCAAGCAGGCTGCGCTATCTCTCATGTCCACCATCAATAAAAGAAAGCCCTCCTCTTCCACAACCTCAGCAATAGTATTAAACAGGGCTATTCCCCATACTAGAATCTGAAACTCTTTCTGACACAGCATACTAAGTGTGTCTCGCATGTTTCCTTGCCAATTGGACCTTATTTGGTAAGAAGTCTATTTGACTTTAATGCCTTGGTTTTAATTTTTCTTTACTTTTTCTTTCTTTGACTGATCAATGGAAATCACAGCAATTTTTCTTCCTAAGCCTTCCAATGCTTAGAAATAGAGATGAACCATTAGACCTGTCTCATGCTCATCTTTTGTTAATATTCCTGTTGTCAAGTTTGAAGAGCTATTGTTTAGCCATGTCTTTTGCAAACATGGTCTCCACATTCTTGATTTGTCTTCTCGTTCTGTTCACAGTTTTGTCTCCCACCAGAAGTTTCTCCATGAAGTCAGTTTGTTAAGTCTTTCTTCCATAGACCATGTCTTAGGTATTTCAGCTAAAAAAGAAAAAGAAAGTCATTGCCATAGCCTATATTTTCCTGCTGGTTGAGTTTGTAGGAGTTTTGTTGCTTTGCATTCATCTTTAGGTCCATTTTGAGTAACTATGATGGGGACAAAGTACTTGTCTAGATCATTGTTGCTATTGTTTCTGTGTGGATGTCCAGCTACTATGGGTTGTTTGCAGAACACATGCCCCCTTGCTAATTGTATTGCTTTTGTTATTTGACCAGATCATTTGACATGCATGTCTGTCTCTGCACCTCTAATCTGTTCCCTTGATCTGTTTGTTCATTGACTGGATTGATCTTATGTCAGTCTTGTGTAGGCATCCACAAGTGCTCCATGTTTTAAATTTAAACAGAAATGAACTTTACTTCACCTGAGGCAAAATTGCCTTTGTCACAATTTCTGTAGGAATGAAAAGCCAACTGTTTATCAAGGTTCACATTACTTTGGAGAGAACATGCTGTGTATGCCTTCTATCTTTGACACTCTTCTGTTACATCAAGAAAAGGCCAGTAGGCTTTACTATTTCCAAAGCAGTATTTTGGTATGTGCTTAAGAGTAATGAAGTTCCATGATTCTGTACAAGAAAAGTACAAGAAACTGAATAAAAGTCAAGAAAATTTAGGCAAGGTATATCAATTTTATTTTTTAAAAGGTTGTACTTGAAAAATATTCTGTGAAATGCCAGTGTCAATATTGCAAAGGGTTTGATCTAGTTGAAACATGAAAGACACTCCTGTCAATGTCACAGTTCAATCCCCAGAACACAGGAACTTCATCAGAAACCGCAAGCAGATTGGTCAATGGTCAGCATTTGTCAATATATGGTAAAAAGATTAACTCTACAGAATGGTCATTTTAGAAACCTATTCAGTGGGAGATGTGAACCTCACAATCTGTTTGCCTCACCTTCATTCTCCAAGCTCACAAAGCAGGGAGAATTACAGGCATTTTGCCCATCTTCTCTCAGATCTGAGCCACATCCTGTTTAAATGTGGCCCAGGGAAAGCTTCAGAGACAGTAAGATTTCTCCATTCCAAGTATTGTATGATTGTTAAAGGTTTATCTCCCTGTTAGTGTTAGTTAGCTATGGAGTTCCTTCTAATATAAAAATGTACATGTTCTAATTTTTCTAACAGATAGTAAATTATGATAGCACCCCATGAGAAAACCATGAACAGAGATTCTAAAATGGCAAGCCCCACCTGGATTCATCCACATATCCATCTTTCTTTATTTACTTGTGTCTTTTGTATTTTTAATAAATGTTTATAAAATTTTGTTTACAAAACATTTCCTCCCAGCCGGGCATGGTGGCGCAGGCCTGTAATTCCAGCACTTGGGAGGCAGAGGCAGGTGGATTTCCAGCCTTGTCTACAGAGTGAGTTCCAGGACAGCCAGGACTACACAGAGAAACACTGTCTCGAAAAACAAAACAAAACAAAAATTTCCTCCCACCATGGTACTTCATACAAAGTACATATATTTGTCACTGTATTAATAATCAATTCTTCCCTTCTCCACTTCCCTCCCTGGGGTTCCTCCCATGCAGTTCTCTCTCTCTCTCTCTCTCTCTCTCTCTCTCTCTCTCTCTCTCTCTCATTATATGTGTGTGTAGGTATGTGTATATATATATGTATATATGTATGTATGTATGTATATATGTATATGAATATATATATATATGTATGTATGTATGTATGTGAATATATATATAATGTCAGTCTCTGTCTCTCTCCTCCTCTCCCTCTCCCTCCTCTACCTGCCCTCTCTCTCATATGGAAGGGGTGCAGTTGGGGGGTGCTGGTAATCAAACAAGGCTGTCATGTACGCAAGACAAGCATTCTACCAACTGAGCTATATCTCATCCTCATTTCTGCTTTATTATTGAATATTTTCCATTGCTCTATTTCCTATGTTTCTTAAGAACTCTTCCTCCATTCTTATTGTTCCCTGCCTAGTTTTGCCACACACACACACACACACACACACACACACACTCTCTCTCTCTCTCTCTCTCTCTCTCTCTCTCTCACACACACACACACACACACACACGCACGCATGCATATATATATATGTATGTATGTATGTATACAGACATATATATTAGCACACACATACACACATATAATTTAATTTTAGTTCTGCATATGTGAAGAAAGAAAGTATGGTATTTATTTTTTGAGGTAGAGTTGTTTTGCTTAACATAATAATTTCAGTTGTTTCCATTTTGCTGCAAACAGCATGACTTCATTTTTCATCGCAGCTTCATATTTTGCTGTATGTATGTACCATATTTTCTTTATCCGTCTACCTGATGATGGATATATAAGCTGGTTCCATTTCCTCACTACTATGCATGATACAGCTATAAACACAGCAACTCCAGTATATCTGTTGTTTGCTGACTTTGGTTCCTGCAGTTTTACCCCAGTGGAACTGAGTCCTCTAAGATTTTGCTCCTTAATTTGTTTTCATTGTTGATCCTCACTAAGGAGCCGTTTTTAGACAACTATTTCCTAATTGCCTTCCTACCCACTCCATAACTGATTCAGACATGCGACACCTGTGTGACAACTAGACCCCTTGGAGGCTACTATTCTAAGAAATACTTCATTATTCTGCCCCCTTTTACGAACCCTTCCTACACCTGACATCTCAACCTTTATGAGAATGATGCTTTGGAAATTAAGACTGCTTCACACTGTGCATGGTAGAATATGTTCAAGACAGGGCCTCTCTCTAGATTTTCTCCCATGGAAGAAAAATCTCAGGTATCAGTACTACCTGGAGGATGGAAGTGAGAATGGTAAGGAGCCAGTCAGCATGCCTTTGTCCCCTACCTTTGCAGTTAACTAGGTGGAAAAAATCAGAGATAAGCTCTTCTGTGTGAATTCAGCAAGTACTAGAGCAGCAGAGAAGGGAGAGATAAACTCTAAAACTGTGTCTTGTGAGGAAGTAGAACCAGCTCCTATTGGAAGATGTTGAGGCTGGACCTCAAGTCCAGACTGCAAGCTCACAAATACAATCCTAAGGTGAGAAAGCACAGTGGACTCACACGCAGTAAACATTTCATGTGAGTGGATGTTGATCTAGTGCACATTTCCTTTAAAGTGCAAATGTCATGGAAGCATTACTGTTCTTCACACCTGATTCGAACTCACTCCTCCCCATCTACTATGCAATAAGTTATTTCCTCCTTGTTTGATACATTTTAATAACTATTTTTATTAAACCAATAAAACTTATTTTAAAAATTACAACTCAGTATTGATTTTTTAAGTCATCAAACTAATTTATAATAGTTAAATGCCTCTTAAATATGCATAACTTTTGAAGCTAAAAGTAATATGCACTCAACCAGCTTTTAAAATCTATTTGAAACATTAAGCATGATAGAAGTAGAAAAAGAAATCTCTTATGAAGTCCTCTATAAAAGAAAATTGTGAAACGTTCCTCATTAGACAGAATCAGTCCATCTCCAAGGGAGAATACTCAGTGTAACTGTGGCTTCGTAAAATGAATTGGATAAGGATTTCTTCTGTTTCTATTTTGTGAAATAGTTTGAAGAGTATTGGTATTTGGTCTTCTTTGAAGGTCTGATAGAATTCTGCACTAAAACCATCTGGTCCTGGGCTTTTTTTATTTTTTTACTTTTTTGGTTGGGAGACTTTTAATGACTGCTTCTATTTCTTTAGGGGTTATGGAACTGTTTAGATGGCTTATCTGACCCTAATTTAGCTTTGGTATTTGGTATCTACCTAGAGAAATTTTCATTTCATCCAGATTTTCCATTTTTGTTGAGTATAAGCTTTTGTAGTAGGATCTGATAATTTTTTGAATTTTCTCAGTTTCTGTTGTTATATCTCCCTTTTCATTTTTGATTTTGTTAATTTGGATACTGTCCCTTTGCCATCTGGTTAGTCTGGATAAGGGTTTATCTATCTTGTTGATTTTCTCAAAGAACCAGCTCCTACATATGGTGATTATTTGTATATTTCTTTTTGTTTCTACTTGGTTGATTTCAGTCCCAAGTTTGATTATTTCTTGCTGTATACTCCTCTTGGGTGTATTTGCTTCTTTTTGTTCTAGATCTTTCAAGTGTGCTGCTAAGCTGCTAATGTATGTTCTCTCCAGGGTTTTGTTGTTGTTTTTGTTGTTGTTGTTGTTGTTGTTGTTGTTCATTCGTTTGTTTGTTTGAGGCACTCAGAGCTGAGTTTTCCTCTTAGCACTGCTTTTATTGTGATCCATAAGTTTGGGTATGTTGTGCCTTCATTTTTATTAAATTCTAAAAAGTCTTTTATTTATTTCTTCATTGACTAAGTAATCAATGAGTAGGGCATTGTTCAACTTTCGTGTGTATGTGGGCTTTCTATTGATTTTGTTGTTATTGAAGACCAACCTTACCCGTGGTAAACTGATAGGATGGAAAGGATTTCAATCTTCTTGTATCTGTTGAGGCCTGTTTTGTGACTGGCTATATGGTCAATTTTCAAGACAGTACCATGAGGTACTGCAAAGAAGGTATATTTTTGGTTTTAAGATAAAATGTTCTATAGATATCTGTTAAATCCACTTAGAACATAACTTTTTTTTGTTTCAATGTGTCTCTGTTTAGTTTGTATTTCCATGATCTTTCCATTAATGAGTGTGAACTGTTGAAGTTGCCCACTATTATTGTGTGAGGTGCAATGTTTACTTTGAGCTTTAGTAGAGTTTCTTTTATGAATGTGGGTGTCCTTGCTTTGGAGCATAGATGCTTAGAATTGAGAGTTCTTCTTGGTAGATTTTTCCTTTGAGGAGTGTATAAGTGTCCTTCCTTAGCTTTTTGATAATTTTTGGTTGAAAGTTACTTTTATTCAATATTAGAATGGCTACACCAGCATTTTTGGGACCATTTGCTTAAAAATTGTTTTCCAGCCTTTTACTCTGAGATATTGTCTGTCTTCGTCACTGAGGTGGGTTTCCTGTATGCAGCAAAATGTTGGGTACTGTTTACATATCCAGTCTGTTATCTATGTCTTTTTATTGGGGAATTGAACCCATTGATATTAAGAGATATTATGGAAGCCAGGCAGAGGTGGCACATGCCTTTAGTCCCAGCACTTGGGAGGCAGAGGCAGGCAGATTTCTGAGTTCGAGGCTAGCCATGTCTATAGAGTGAGTTCCAGGACGGCCACAACTATACAGAGAAACACTGTCTCAACGTACCTCCCCCCTCCAAAAAAAAAAAAAAAAAAGATTAAGGCATAGTGATTGATGCTTCCTGTTATTTTTATGTTACTTTTATGTTTGTGTGGCTATCTTCTTTTGGGTTTGTTAAAAGAAAATTATTTTCTTGCTTTTTCTAGGGTGTAGTTTCTCTCCTTTTGTTGGAGTTTTCCATTTATTATCTTTTCTAGGGCTGAATTTGTGGGAAGATAATGTGTAAATTTTGTTTTGTCATGGAATATCTTGGTTTCTCCAATTATGGTTATTGATAGTTTTGCTGGATACAGTAGTTTGGGCTGGCATTTGTGTTCTCTTAGAGTCTGTATACCATCTGCTCAGGATCTTGTAGCTTTCATAATCTCTGATGAGAAGTTTAGTATAATTCTAATAGGTCTGCCTTTATATGTTACTTAACCCTTTTCCCTTATTACTTTTAATATTCTTTCTTTGTTTTGTGCATTTGGTGTTTTGAGTATTATGTGATGGGAGGAATTTCTTTTCTGGTACAATCTATTTGGGGTTCTATAGGCTTCTTGCATGTTCATGGGCATCTCTTTCTTTAGATTAGGGAACTTTTCTTCTATAATTTTGTTGAAGATATATACTGGCCCTTTAAGTTGGGAATTTTTGACCTCTTCTACACATATTATCCTTAGGTTTGGTCTTCTCATTGTGTCCTGGATTTCATGAATGTTTTGGGTTAGGAGATTTGTGCATTTTGCATTTTATTTGAGTGTTGTGTCAATGTTTTCTTTCTCTTTTTTTTCCTTTTTTTTTTTTTCCCCATTACAGGGTTTCTCTGTAGCCCTGACTGTCCTGGAATTTATTCTGTAGACCAGGCTGGCCTTGAACTCAGAAATCCGCCTGCCTCTGCCTCCCAAGTGCTGGGATTACAGATGTGCGCCACCACCGCCCGGCATGTCAATGTTTTCTATGTTATCTTCTGCAAGTGGGAGTCTTTCTTCTGTCTCTTGTATTCTGTTGGTGATGCTTACATCTATGACTCCTGATCTCTTTCCTAGCTTTTCTATCTCCAGGATTTTCTCCCTTTGAGATTTCTTTATTGCTTTTATTTTCACTTTTAGATCCTGGATGTTTTTGTTCATTTCCTTTGCCTGTTTGTGTTTTTCTCTAATTCTTTAAGTGATTTTTATGTTTCCTCTTTTCACCTGATTACCTGTGCTTGCCTGTATTTCTTTAAGGGACTTATGTATGTCCTTCTGAAAGTCCTGTATCATCACCATGAGATGTGATTTTAAATTAGAGTCTTGCTTTTCTGGTGTGTTGGGGTATCCAGGGCTTGCTGTGGTGGGAGAACTGGGTTCTCATGATGCCAAGTAGCCTTGATTTCGGTTGCTTATGATCTTGCCCTTGCCTCCCACCATCTGGTTATCTCTGGTGTTAGTTGGTCTTGCTGTCTTTGACTGTGGCTTTTCCCTCCTGTAAGCCTGTGTGTCAGAACTCCTGAGAGACCATTTCTTTCAGGGAGGAATTTGGGTATGGACAGCTGCGGCACAGGATCAGTTCCAGGGTATAAGGTTCTGTCCCTGGCTCTTCCTTGGTTCCAGTGTCCGGATAGCTCAGAATGAGTCCCTCTTGGGCCAAGAATTTGAACAGAAGTGGTGGTCTTACCTTTGTTAACAGGTAAGTCAGCACTCCTAGGAGACCTGTTCTCTCCTGGCAGTATTTGTGTATCCATTTTAATAACTTAATAACTTAATAACATTTAATAACTTCAAGGCTTCACACATTCAATAATGATGACCCTGTTTGGAACAGGGTCAGAAAATGAGACTTCAGTGGATTCTGTTATAACTGAATACTGCTCAAATCTAACCTCACATAGGGAAGAGTGATTTGACCCCAAGGCTTCTGGCTTCTTCCCCATAGATCTGATAACTGCCATTCTCTAAGCTGCATTGCAACACAGAAGTTTCACAGTTGTTCTGAACTCCAAGCAGTATAAGAAAAAGATGGGTATAAAGAGCAACATCTACATTCCTAGGTTCCCCAGACAAGGAAAGAATTAGATTTTTATCTATTCCATGAATCAATGTCTCAAAAGAGTCACATTTGACATCTTACCTCCTCTTTGTTCCACCCATCCCTGAAGTCATTACTGTCTTACTGCTGTGACAATTACCCGACAAGTGTAACATAAGAAAGGAGAGTTTGTTCTGACTCACAGTTCAAGAGTACAGTCCACTATAGTGTGAAAGTCACCATGGCAGGAACTTGAGGTGGGTGGCCACTTCACACCTATGCTGGGAAGCAAAGAGTGGTCAAAGGCTGGTGTTGAGCATTATTTCTCCTTTTTATGTAGTCAGGCTCCCAAAGACCTGTTCACATTTAGAGTGAATCATCAACAGGAAGTTTTTTCACTGGCATATCAAAATATGTTTTCTTGATGAGTCTAAATTCTCTCAAGCTAACAGTAAAGATCAGCTGCCACTCCCTCAGGTATGTCATAACTAGATGGCAAAATTGTAAGACTTACTTCCAAATGTTGTAGTGCCCTATTAAAAGCTAGCCCAAGAATGGCCTCCCCTTCTTGGAGATAAATGTGTATCCACCACACTCCTTTCTGTTTTATTAGCCTGCTTTCAATGTTCTAAAATCAAGGTAGCACAGCAACAGACCCTGACCATCCACTCTTGTCCTCAGCCATTCCCATTAGCCTCTCCCACCGACTCAGAAGCCTCATCTCACTTCTTAAACAGATGGCTTTGCCACAATTAGTTCAGCATCCAGAAGAACATGAGAGTGTGAGAGTCCTGAGTGTCTGTACTTCTTAGAAAAACTATGTGGGATTCTCACCAAGGCAGAACATCTTTCTTAGAGAGATTCTTATAGGTGCAGAGTGAATTGACTGATTTTATGGTGAAGCAATTATAACAGGAACCCTCCAGACTACATCGTAAGAGTTACTATACAGAGCCAGCCTGGTCAAATAATATTATTGAATGCTAATTGTAAAGTGTTTGGAACAAGGCCATGTATTTGTTTGACATAAATTTCCACATATGTGTAAATCGCTCCTGTAATAGGATCCAGCCTCCTCTCTCTTCCAGCCTCCTGTGACCTTCTGTTGCAGGGATTCCCAATTAAACTGGGAAAATGACTAAAGTGAGCCAAAGGGTCAGAGGAAATGAGGGAGAGGTGAGACAGAAAAGGAAATAAGAAGAAAAGAACAAGCAGGCAAAAGAACACTTAGAAACTTTACCCAGAGGGACTCTTTTGATAGATGCAGACTTTTCCTCCCTTGCATTTTCGGACTAGAATCCTTGTACCACTCATACCCAGAGGGATTTCTTTTGGAAACACTGAAACACTTTGCTAGTGAGAAGGTCCATAGCTTTGCTACAAACAAGAATGTGCTATTTATTATAAACACTTTAGCAACTCCAGGCTGTTGGTGATTCCCAGCAAAGGAGAATGGGAAAGCCGGAGCTTCGATGAGCCTGTGATGAGCTGTGATGCCCTTGAATCCCACCTCCTCTCTGGACTGATCAGCCAGTAGCAAAGGACCCTGTGCTCACCGGTGGCATGAACAGGCCTGGTGCGGGTACATTTTTACATGTGCTTTCTTTCTCTTTTAAAACTAGAAGCTCTTTGAAGGCAGGAACTACATTTTATCTCTTCCATATTCTCTACAAGACCCATAAAGCAGTACAGTAGGTACACTATTAATATTTCTAAATGGATAACTAACGCATCAATATCGCACAAAGCTCAGATTGTCTAGGTCATCTCTAGCAAGGTGATTTTCTCCTCTGCCTTTGTGTGTGTGTGTGTGTGTGTGTGTGTGTGTTTTATATGTGTGATGTATACATGTGCATATGTGTAGAGGTCAGAGATCAATGCTGAGGTGTCTTCTTCTATTGTTCTCTGTTTGCCGATGAGGCTAGACTAATAGCCAGTGAGCACCAGAAATTGTCTTGTCTCTTCCTCCCAATGCTGCAATGCTGGAATTACAGGTGTGCAGTGCTGTGCTTGGCTTTTAGTAAGTGCTGGTGGGCTAAACTGAGGTTTTCTCAGGCTTGTACAGTAAGCACTTTGCACTCAGTCATCATTTAACCCCAAAGCTAGGTACTCTTGGGTAACACTTTGACATGCTGTGTTGATATCATAAAAGATTGTATTAAATAATGACTATGTTCTCCCTGCCCCAAGCCTGGAGAATAAGATTTGGGGAGACCATGAAGCAGGGAGATAATAATTTAAGGTTATTTTTAACTTCAGCACCCACTCTTAGACAATGAATGCACCCTAACCAATGCAGCAAAAGGATGAAATCTCCCTCTGGGAATTTAATAGTGATTTCTGACTATATTTACAAGGTAAGGAACTAAGGCAAGCCTCAGCTATGGGCTCACAAATAGCTGTAAGGTCCTTTGCATTTTATTTTGGTACACCCTTTTTACAAAGGTCAGAGAATAATCATGTGCATTTGGCCTTTTCTATATCGTTCATGAAGGCCATGAAGGAATTATCACAATGGGCAGTTAAACTTAAAGATAATACCTCAAAAGCTCAAAAGCTACTAACATTTGTTTGTTTCTACTTTTTTTGCCGGTTTGAATACCTGGGAGAGCATCATCTTAGTTTCATGTTGCAAACCTGGCCTTCTCTGTTTGAAAGAGAAGACTTGAAAGAGGCAGATCCTGGCAGTACATATATAGAGCTAGCTGGGGCCTATCTCCTGGGGTTTCCAGTGATGTTCATTCAGGGATCTAGGAAAGTTTAAGCCACTACTAGAGACAGATTACCACAATGATATCTAAGAATTGAAATAGCTGCTACCATGGCTATGTGCCTCATGTCTTTGCAGACATTTATTCTCCTTTAAAGACCTATCTATAAGCTGAGAGGCTGTGGAAAGAGGTGATTCTTCTTTTCTTGCTTTAAATATGTCAAACAAAAAAATGTGTATATCTTTTGATAATGCACTAGGAAAAAAATTGTCCCTTTCCTTTGCAAAACAGGCATCTCTGACATTTTATATTTCTGTCTAGACTTGGGCAGTGCCGATCACATAAAGACTTCTAGGGTCCAGGGAAGCAGTGCAAGCTACCCTGATCTCTGAACCTTGCAGCGGGACATTCCACAGGGGAGCTACATACGTCAAGGCCAGACTCTTATAAATGGCACGCACACAGAGAGAATAAAACCTCCAAGATGGTACTGATCCCTTATTGATTGGATGTGCTCCCAAACTGATTGGGAAAGTTTGTGAAGATCTACCCTTAGAGGTAAGAGACAGAAGCACGAATCTCCGGGTTTCCAAGCTTCTGTGTCAGCAAGGCAAAGCAAGATAGCAAAAGAAACATTATCCTCTAATCCCAGTCTTAGGAGATGGAGGCAAGAGGAGCAGACATTCAAGGTCTCCCTCAACTACATAGTGAGTATAGAACCAGTGTGACCTACCTCAAAATATAAAATCAAACAAAATTATCAACCTCAGTACCTGGACCATAAAGAAAGCTTTGTATTTATTTCAGAAAAAAAAACTGAATAGTTCATCCCCAAGTGGTCCAGGAACTTATCTTACAGATTTCTTTGTGGAGACCAGACTAGAGAAATACTTTGAGGCATCAACTCATTTCCTAGGACAGTCACCTCATCAACTCTGGCACACAATATCTGCTGACACTAACTAGGTGTCAGTAGCCAGATCGCTAATGATGGGGAATTGCACAATTCAGAGGAAGAGTAAAACTACTCCAATCTCTATGCCAAAGAAGACCAACCATGCCTATAGTGCAAAAAGGAGTACGGGTTATGTAAATGCATTTAATAGGGCCTCTGAAAAAAATATAGTGAGAAATTTAATGGCCTATTTAATGACCCTGTAAAACAGCATCATGCCTCACCTTCACCACTCCTGCATGGTGCAGGTTCCACCATCTGGCTGGGTTAGGCAATGCCAGCTGGCAGCCACCAACTCCAGGCATGTGAGCAACCCACAATGCACAGTAGCTTCTGCAGCAGCCAAAGCACAGAAACATTGATGCATGGCTATGGATCTTGACTGTTATTCAGTGTTAGCATGGCAATGCATAACTCCAAATAGTTTCATCTACTATATCTCTCCCCCACTGTCTCTGTCTTGTCTCTGTCTCTGTCTCTGTCTCTGTCTCTGTCTCTCTCTCTCTCTCTCTCTCTCTCTCTCTCTCTGTGTGTGTGTGTATGTATGTGTGTCTGTGCATGTGTACTACCCATTTGTATGTGCAATCTGCATGCATGGAGGCTAGGGTTCCACTTCTTTCTCAACCTTTTGCCACCTGTTTTTTCCTTTTGACTCACTTTTCTCACTAAGCCTGGAGTTCACCAGCTGGCTATACTGTCTATCCAATGAACAGCAGGGATACACATTTCTCTACTTTCCCAGTGATGAAATAATAAATGACTGTGCCTGACTTTTTATATGGCTCTTGGCTATCTAAGCCTGGTCTTCACACTTTGGGCATCAGGCACTTTACTGAGTGATCCTTATTCCTTAATTCAGCTTTCTGATTCCACTGTCTCTATAACTGTGAAGCTGTAATTATAGAGGGGGTGGGGGAATAAATATTAAACAACCATTCAGGTTTAGACTACAAAAAACCTAGGGTTGGGCTCAATCCTTGTAGAACTCCCCAAATGGTCCCACCCTTTTTCCTGTGACAAATATTTCCTATCTCTGATAATTTCAATCTCTCACGGTGTCCCATAGGCCACCCCTACCCCGACTTCCAGACCCTTCACCTAGAGGTATCTCTGGTTGTTTCCTCCTAATGAGTATGGAGATGCATTCATCCCTGATTCAATGTGAAGACATGTCTCTGTAGCACACAGTCATCCATAGAAGAAATTGAAATAACTCCCTCCAGGCCCTCACCTGAAATCATCTTGGGGTGTGAATGGGAAATCCAAACCTGTAATTTATCCCTGCAGTTATTGTGTTTCTCTGTCTTCTTGGTGTCAAATGTGATGAAGAGGCCATGCTAGCAATGTATTGAAAACAGCCATGTGCATGTGGAAAACCATCCACAGTCACATGCAGCAATCCCCAAAGGATGCCCTACATGTTGACTTAATCACAGTGAAGCAGGGACAGAACATCCTTACATGTAAGGGGTTCCCAGACAACTCTAATGTGAAACTAAGTTTGAGATCCAGTGATTCAGTGCAATGTCATATACATGCTGCCTCAGGAGAAACATTTTAGAAAAGCTGGAGGTGCCACTAAAAGAAGCCGAACCACTATTACATGCACCTCTCCTTCCAGGGCACACCTGGGTACAAATACAATGAATCAAATTTCCATTTTAAAATGAGGACTAAAAAGAGAATATGGGATTGCTTCAGAAGAGGGAGAAAAGGAAAGGAAACTAAATGAAAGGAAAAGAAAGGGAGGAAAAAGGAAGGGAAAGGAGAGATAGAAATCAGAGGAAGTGTGACTTACCAGACATGCCTTGGAGACACCAGAGATCACAATGTCAGCATGACCTGAAACAAAGCCTTTTCTCAGAAAAATTATCAAGCAAATGTTCTTTAGGCAGGTGGGAGACAGCTCGGTGGGTATGGTGCTTGAAGACCCGAGTCAAGATCTTTAGCACCATGTAAAAAGCCAGAAGGTGTAGTGTACATTTGTAACCCCAACAATGGGGATAAGAAATAAGCAGATATATCTAAATGGGGAAAAGCCACACTATTTAAACTGGGGAGACCTGGAATCAGTGAGAGATGCTGTCTTGAGAACAGAGTGAGCAAGAAAATGAAAAAGAGAGATGGAGAGGAAAGGAAGGAAGGAAGGAAGGAAGGAAGGAGGAAGGAAGGAGGGAGGGAGGGAGGGAGGGAGGGAGGGAAGGGAGGGAGGGAAGGAAGGAGGGAAGGAGGGAGGGAGGGAGGAAAGAAGGAAGGAAGGAAGGAAGAAAGGAAAGAAGGAAAGAGGGAAGGAAGGAAGGGATAGAGGGAAGGAGGGAGGGAGGGAGGAAAGAAGGAAGGAAGGAAGGAAGGAAGGAAGGAAGGAAGGAAGGAAGGAAGGAAGGAAGGAAGCAGGAAGAAAGAGAATAGATAATGATTAAGGATAACATCCTGACATCAACCTCTGATCCACATGTGTAACTTCCATAGCAAACATGGCCCTGTACTCACTGAAGTGATAGGACTTCTCAGAGTTTCCCCTCCATTGTTGCATCTCTGTATCTAATTCCTATCTTATAGGTCATTCTTCGTGGTAAATGTGGTGCAGAAGAGCAGTTAGTTTAAGCCTCAGGGAACGTGTGTCATTAGACATCTCAAGATACCCTCCTGCCTGCCAGGAGTCAATCTTGGGCCAGGAGATGGCACAGACAGTGAAGTGCTTGTCACAGAAGCATGAAGGCCTGAAAGCAACCCTCAGTTCAGTTATGTGCAGCCTGTGAGTTTGGAGCTACCCTTCCTGTGGTCCTAGAACTGGAAAAGCAGAAACAAGAGGATTCCTGAATTTCTGGCCAGGCACACTGGCCAAATCAAAGAGCTCCAGGTTCAGTGAGAGACTTCAAAATATAAGGCAGAAATCAATATAGGAAGATATATCATTGTTAACCTCTGGCTTCCACACATGCATATGCAGTATATCATACATTCTCTCTCTCTCTCTCTCTCTCTCTCTCTCTCTCTCTCTCTCTTTCTCTCTCTCTCTCTTTTCTTTCTCTGTCATGCACACAAATCACATAAATATTCTGAATTTTCATAGGAAAATATGTGTGCAGAAACTGCAGGTAGTATCAGTCAAATATTCATTGCCATTCATTCTGGCTTAATGATTAGTGAAGCCCAGTCCAGAATGAACGTGACCCTTTGTTCAGAGAACTGAAATTTTTAAGGCAATGAAGGAGCTCACAAAATAGCTCATGCCTATAATTTCAGCATGTGTGAGGCTGAGGCAAGTAATGGCTATTAGCGTATGGCCAAGATGGGGCTCAGAAAGAGTTCCACACCAGCCAGTTCTAAAGAATAAGACAATGAATGGGAATATTCACCGAACTTCATTTCCCAACCATCAAGGCTGGGCCATTCCAATAGCAGTCATGTGGGAGAGAGACAAGCCTGTACTGGAACAGCTGCCAACTTCAAGGAGGGGAGAAAGCAGAGCCAGCAACTGTGAAATGTCTCACATGGTTTATTTCCAAAAGCTAGGAAGCAAATTTCCAAATTGGAGCAAGCAGTCTTATGTCTGGAGGTGGTTTTCCAAAGGTAGTCTTCTGTAGTCTTTTGTGTTTATGTATGTGTTCATGTACTACACATTCATGTGTGCTGGTGCATCTGCACATGTGTACATATGGGTATGGAGGGCAGGACAGAGTCATTCCTCAGGAGCAGTCTAGGAGGCCAGACTGGCTGGGTGAGAGCCCAGGGATCCTCTGTCTCTGCCTCCCCAGCACTGGTGTTACAAGTGTGTAGCACCACTTTGGTATTTTTTTCTAACTTTGGTTCTGGGATCACAGCATTGTCCTTTTGATTACTTCCTAAACTACCACTCCAGGCCAAGGACAGTCATTTACAATCCTTCCCTCGTGCCATGTGTGTCCTCCAGAGGAACGTCAGATCAAAACACAATGAGAAAATGTTCTGCTCCTTCCTGCATCCTTCTCTTTGTTGCAGGATTTTGGTCTCAGCGCCTCTTTCCTTATCATCTGGCTAATTATCAAGCTGCAAGAGCTTCCCCATTCTGCAGAGCATTGTCCGGGATAAAAAGAACCTCCAGTTAGAGAGCAAATAGCAGCTTTGTTGAAAATGGAACTGTTTATGTTTTGTTTTAAAGCAATAGTTCGGATGTGTCCTCACACCTCTTACACCTTGGGTGTTGCTGTGCAGAGAGCAGAGCCACCAGACAGTCATACCTAATGGTGTGAAACACCCAGCCTTCCAATCACACTTGGTTTTGTGATGATGTTTTTACAGTGTCTGTTTTGAGAATATCTTCCAAAGCTATGGATAGCTTAGCAGGTAAAGACACTTATTGTCAAGTCTGATGACTTGAGTTCGATCCCAGAGACCTATATGGTGGAAGGAATGAACTGACTCTTGCAAGTTGGCCTCTGACTGTCACGTGTACCCATGGTATAGATCACCCAACAAAAAACAAAGTGTGTGTGTGTGTGTGTGTGTGTGTGTGTGTGTGTGTGTAATTTTATATATCTAAATTATAAATTCATATGTAGAACAAATCTATCCTGATATATATATATATTAGGATATATCATATATATATATATGATATATCCTAATCAGAACATAAGACCAGAAGAAAAACTCAGGAGTGAGGATGTAGCTCAGGAGAGAAGTATTTGCCATTCATGCGAAGGTCTCACATTCTGTCCTCACAACTGTAAAAAGAGGAGGTAGATGAAGAGGAGGAAGAGTTACTCACTTTATTGAAACAGTACACCAGTGTCTGTTTCGTTATGTCAGGAGTCAATTGCAGAAAGTACCTGCAAGTGTAATAAGTGTAGGCAATGTGTGCAGAGAGGCCAACAGGAACTTCATCAGAGTACAAGCTGCAATATAGTCCAGACTTACAGCTGGTGATATTAAGACTGGATAGATCTGTATGTGATGTCAATCTCAGCATGCATGATATATCAATAGAAAGATCGAGATACATCTGAAATTCACCTATTTAGCATGTATCTTACTCAGAACTGATATTGTGGTCTTAAAACATCGGTTAGTTGTCTAAAGAGTGATGAGTCTGAGGACTTAGGTTTAACTGGAAGAGAATGCAACCATTCATGTGATCTTTTAGTCTTAAGCAGCACTGAGATTATAAATGCTTCCAGAGTATCTCGTAAGCTACCTCCTTCAAAACAACTTGGGCAATTAACAAAACTTAAGATCTGTCTAGAAGTTTCAAGGAACTTTCTCAGCCAGTGGTTCCCTTCCCCCCCCTCCCAGGGCAGCTGCTTGCCAGCCTGCACCTTTTCAAGTAGACACTAAGTAACCTAAGCAGACTCAGCCAGCTCCCATTTTCTCAGTTAGGGGTGAAGCAAATCACCCTGAGAATTGGGGTCAGCTACTCCATCAGGGGCTTAAAGCACGCCCAGCACCATCCAGCATAAAGCAATTAAACCTGACCAGTGATGATGGCCATTTAATGAGCTTCCCAGTGGCAGAAGGGAGTTCACTACAAGTGTCTCAAATAGGTTGTGATGTGCTGTAAAGCTAACATGATAAATAATTTACGTGTCGGAATCCTGCAGCACAGACGTGCTTGGTGGCTGGGGAGCACCTGCCTGTTCTGTCACAAGGAGGACGTCACTGAGGAGCCTGGCAGTCTATCGGTTAGCTAAGGGGCAGATGCTGGTCTGGCAGCTACGTGCAGAGCAGGGTTAAAGCACTGCCCGGGAACCGGGGATGTTGAGCGTTAGTGTTTAACATCATTTAACCAGCACAATGGACAGCCTGTCTCCCTTGTCAGGTGTGGAGACAGACTGGCCCCGAGACTGTATTAATAGAAAGAAAGTGGATTGTCCTATAATCACATGTGATACCATATCTCGGCTATTCAGCCCGCAAAGCTGAGAATCTCTGTAGATGGTAAATTAACCCAGTGGGGACTGGGAGAATATTTCTGTGCAGATTTCTTTATTCATGAGAATAATTGGCCATTGAGAAGCCATTGTGGATTGTGTCTTGATTTGAAACTGTCAGTGGATCTGAGAGTCCCCAGATCTGAGCTCCCCCCTCCCTCGGTCCTGAGTGCTTTGCTCAGCCAATTAGAGAACTGCCTGCTTGAAGTTGATACAGGAGCCTGGGGCCCAAGACAAGTCCCAAAGCACAAAGCTTGGGGCACACACCCTCAGGCTTGAGAAACTGCCTTTACGGAGCATTGTCCACTGAGGTCATTAAGGTGACTCCAGGAAAATGGGGGTGAATTTGGAAAAAAAAAAAACGGCAGGAAATAGCCCAATTCATCTTTAAGGTGAAAAGTGAGGCCTGGCTTTGAGGCAGTGTACCGGGGAGGAAGCAGTATACACATGTCTGGCTTCTGCCTGCTCTAGGCTTTCCCTCCCTACAGCCACAGTCTAAAAACATCATTTAGAGAGAAAGCCCCCAGAGCAGCCCGATGGACGTTCTCGAGGTATGAGGTCATTGCATGAGCACATAGAGAAAGGGGAGTGCGCACAAAATCCTGATTGGCGTCCCTCTGTTGGAAAGGCATTATTTTCCATACCTGAGCATGCCCAAAGGAGCTGTCTGTGAGCAGCTGCGGAACAGAGCCTTTTTCACTTCAGGGTGAGCGCCGGAGCTCATTAGCACGGCTCTCTCCTCAGCTAAACAGGCTTGTTTGCATATTGAGGCAATAGAATGTGAAGGTGTTAAAAGGAAGAATTGCTGCTGCTACCCCTGACTGACAAGTCTATCTGGGCTCCTGTGTTTACTAGAGAATAAGGAAGCTGCCCCAAAGCCCCTACTGGGCCTGATTACCATGCCGAGCCTTCTTAGATTATGTATAATTGATATCCTTTTTCCCTCCAGCTAACCAGTGGCAGCTCTCTAGAGTAATGCTAACTCATCCGCATCTCACCACCCAAGCAAACACTGGCAATTGCTGTCTTTCTTTCACCTTAATAATTTTCAAACACCTCCGGAAAGTGACATTTACATTTTTTTTAGAAGCACAAAACTGCAGGGTTTGTGTAGATTTTATTGCTTAATACAATCATGGAATCAAACAGTTGAAACTGGTAAGGCCGATCTCTCTCTCTCTCTCTCTCTCTCTCTCTCTCTCTCTCTCTCTCTGTCTCTCTGTCTCTCTCTCTCTCTCTCTCTCTCTCTCTCTCTGTGTGTGTGTGTGTGTGTGTGTGTGTGTGTGTGTGTGTGTGTGTGTGGTGTGTAAGCCATTAAAGTCATGTCAGGCACTCTTTTTTTTTTTTAAGCTGAGCATTGCTTGTAAAAACCCCCTTCACTTGGAGCAGGGGGATGGGCAAGTTCAGGCAGCTGAGGCCCTTGCCCTGGAATCCCAGCTAACATTTGAAACACTTGAAATTGGACGCAACAGCAATGCCCTCCCCATGCCATCCATGATACCTTCTCTAGGGTTGGTTTTGTGAATACTTTATGCCCTGGAAGTTCCTTTCTGAAAGGAGATGTGCAGCCAGGGTTACTGCATGAGGAAAAGGAGAAACAGTTCCGGTTGAGTGCTTGATGTCTGTCTGCAGGCTGTTGGGGAACCAGAAAGGGGAAAGGCAGATGGTTCCTGTGGAGCTCTGAAGCTTCAGTCTCCAGAGAGCTCACCAATCAAGGCAATCGACTTCCAAGCTCTTGAGAACTGGAGGGTCCCAGTGCTACTGGGAGACTGGAATATAGAAGCAGGAGCGTTCCTACCCAGAGCTAGCCGGATAGCTACTGCAGCTAAGCGCAGCTTCAGCAGGGGCTGGAGGCTGGGGAAGCCTCCTGGCAACATCACACTGAAGAGTCTGGGTACCAAATTCAGGCCTGGCCCCAGAAACAACTTCCTGAGCACCTGAGAAAAGAAAAGTTTAGACTCAACTCCGTTTAGACTCAATTCCGTTTACAAGTTTAGTAGCCTGTTTATAAAGATACTAAAATTATCCAGTTCTCTGGCTTGTTTTTGTTTTTGTTTGTTTGTTTTTAAGGCGGGGCACAAGGAGCCCATGCTGTACTGGAACTTACATTGTAAACAAGAATGACTTTGAACTTCCCCTAACACCACCGGTTTAGAAAAGGTTTTAATGGTTATTTTTAGGATTTTTTTAGTCTGATTGATATTTCCAGTATTTCTAATCATGTTTTAAAAATTAAGAAGACATTAATTTCTCCTTTACATAAGTGATATGGTATGTTGTTTTACATGATGAATAGGCACATGGCCTCGGTTTTATTCTTTTATTGGATTCTTTAGGTCATTAGCTAAGGTGTTTATTTCTCATTTGTCAATCAAAGCCCTTCAATTTTAAATTTTCATGGTACTGCTTCAGGGTATATTATGGAGAAGGTAAGTTAGTTGCTATAAAAATTTCTAATTATATTTTGGGGAAAAGCATCAATGCTTATGCTTTAATATCAAGAATAATGTTGCAAATGAGTTCAGAGGCTGTTCCAATTCTTTCCCTCTTCTCATCTTCCTGCTTCTGCCTCCCAAGTGTTGGAAGTACAGTCACATGCCACTCCACTTAGTTAACTGGTACTGGTTATTACACCCAGAGCTTTATGCGTGCTAGACAAGCACTATACCCGATGGACTATAGCCCAGCCCCCTGAAGCGAATTATTAATAAAGAAGTCTAGATCTCAGGGCTAGGGACATGACGGCTCAATAGTCAGTGACAACTATTACTTTTGTAGAAGACCTGAGCTTGGTTTCCAGCACCCATGTAAGGTACCTCACAACTGCCCTTAACTCCAACTCCAGGGGATCCGAGACCATCCAGTCAAAGACAGTGACAGTGTCACTGCCAGGAAATCCTCTCCCTCTCCCTCTCCCTCTCCCTCTCCCTCTCCCTCTCCCTCTCCCTCTCTTCATCTCTCCCTCTCCCTCTCCCTCTCCCTCTCCCTCTCCCTCTCCCTCTCCCTCTCCCTCTCCCTCTCCCTCTCCCTCTCCCTCTCTCCATCTCTCCCTCTCCCTCTCCCTCTTCTTTTCCCTCTCCCTCTCCCTCTCTCCATCTCTCCCTCCCTCTCCCTCCTCTCTCTCTCTCTCTCTCTCTCTCTCTCTCTCTCTCTCTCTCTCCTCTCTCTCCCTTCTCCTCTCCTCTCCCTCTCTCCCTCCCTCCCTCCCTCTGTCTCTCTCTTTCTCTCTCTCTCCTTCTCCCTCTCCCTCTCTCCATCTCTCCCTCACTCTCCCTCCTCTCTCTCTCTCTCTCTCTCTCTCCCTCCCTCTCTCCCTTCTCCTCTCCCTCCCTCCCTCTCTCTCTCTCCCTCTCCCTCTTCTCTCCCTCTTCCTCTCTCTCTCTCTGTCTGCTGTGTGTGTGTTCACTTGTGGATTTGCATGTGTTTATATATGGACATGCATGTGAAGAGCACAGCACAACTTTTGGTGTCATTTCTAGGGAGTTAACAGCCCTGTCATTTACTGTCCTGGAACTCACCAAGTAATTTGGGCTAGCTGGCTTGTTTTTGTTTTGTTCTGCTTTGAGATATGGTCTCATGTAGCCCAGGCTGGTTTTTGACATTTGGTATAGCAGAGTATGGCCTTGAACTCCTGATCCTCCTGCCTTCACTTTCCAAATGCTAAAATTATAGGTATGGACCACCTAAATCTTTTCTAAAGACTGAACCCTGGGTTTAGTACAGGCTAGCTAAGCAGTCTACCGACTGAGGTATAACGCCAGCCTGAGAAGTCCTCATTCAACTGAGGAAAAAGGGCTAGTGTTGGTTTTTCCACGCAGTCCGGCAACCTGCACCCCACGCAAGTCACCTGTATGCCCACCATGCGGGCCGCGGGGATGCAGCGGAGATGCAGCAGAGATGTGAGGCCACAATGAGGGACCAAACAGTTCCACATGGGACTTTATTTAAGATGGGGTAAAGGTGCAGCAGGCAGGAAGAAGGCAGGAAAAGAAAGAAAGAGAGTGAAGAAGAAACACTACCCATTTATATATTAGTGGTGACGTAAATTACAGGTAAAAGTAGGCCCATTGAATTCTGGGTATATGGCAGTCGTTGCCTTGGTAACAGGCCTATAATTGTAGTGCTAACTGTTGCCTATATGATGTCACAGGTCTCAGTACTAACAGCTAGGACCTTAAGTGGTTCTATATTATATCAAACTCACTTTCCCAGGAGACTTCCAACAGAAAAATGATTAACAGTTACACACCATCTCATTTGAATTTTAATTCATTAAATTTTAACAATAATAAAAATATAAATATGTATGTCAATAAGTAATCAGTCAAGGAAAGTCACATATAAACAAGGGCAGAATCCAGAATGAGCTGGAGGTATAAATCACATCCATGTTGATGGGCTAGCCACACCTGAGAAGTTCTGCACTCTTGATCATCCTAAGTGACAGCCTCTTACCTCCAAGGAATGGACTGGCTCCAGGAACTGAAAATGCTCCTGATACACCCTTATCTCTAGACAGTAAGAACATCATATTTCTAGTTAGTCAAACTCCACTTCCTTGTGGAAATCTGTGAGACCGGAAGGAATGTTGTGGCTTGAAGTGCTCCTACGTTATCTGTGACTTGGAGACAAACAGATACCATCCACTGCAAGCTTAGGTTAGATCTCTGTGAACTCATCTCTTATGGGCCAGGTTGGAAACATTCTCAAGAAGTCAGTTCTGAGAACTGGTATTCAAATTCAAGTATTTTTAAATTTATTGACATTATTTTTTTTCAATAAAACTCAAGTTTCTCAAAGTGTGGGGAAAAGTCACTCATTTTTTTCTGGGAATCGTTTTCATTCTTCAGTAATTGCAAAGAACTAGAAGTCTTATTTAACCCATCTCTCCACTGGTCCCATTCTTATTTTATAAGGAAGCCAGGGATTCACTAATATACAATAATGTATACTTTGGCCTTATCCATTGTGGGTGCCAAAATTGAGGATGAGGTATGTTCAAAACAAGTAGAATTGTGACCCTGAGAAGTATCTAGCACTGTGATGAGTGAAGAGTCTTTGAGAGGTGTAGGGGGAGTGGTCATGACTTTTTAAATCTTTCTGCCTTCTACAAACAGGAGCAAAGGATCTAGGAGACATCTGTGATAGCTGGGTATGCTGTCAGGCCTTGGGGAAGTTAGGAAGGCCTTGCAGCTAAGTGACATCAAAGCCTTCTTCCATGGATGTTAGGCCTTTTGGTGCAATGACCTAAGGTATTAGCAAATTGGAGGACACTCTATCGCCCATGTACTGACATATCCAAGAGTTCTGACTTCCATCACCTAGATGAACATAATATCCTGATACTTAGGAGATCAAAGAGCCTCCAAAACAGACTACTAGAACTTCAGTTTGTATGAAGATTTGGTATTTGGATACTCCTCTAATGATTACTGTGAATTCTTTCTTTCTGAAAGTATGACATAGAATAGAATAGAATAGAATAGAATAGAATAGAATAGAATAGAATAGAATAGAATAGAATAGAATAGAACAGAATAATAAATAACAGCTTATCAATCATTAACACCAAATCCCCTCTCCAAGTTAAGATCAGTAATGACACACAGCTGGAAAGGGAGCCCAACAACTTATAGTAACTTCCCAAAGTCTTTATGATTGGCAGAGAATTATTGGAGACACTGAATTTTTATGCTATATTCTTGTAGTGGGTCTCATCTAAGATAGAACAATGACAAAAATAAAATGCAGGTTTATTCTTTTCATATTAGTTAAAAAACATGTTCCACCTTTTTAGAAACTAGGGCCCAACAGAACAATTTCAGAGTTTTGTGAACATTTGTACCCAGAATCACTTTTTCTTTTCTAAGATGGGACCTTACTACATTGCCAAAGCCGTCTTGGATCTACTGAGCCTAAGCAATTTCCCTACCTCAGCCTTCCTGGTGGCTAAGATGGCAAGGGCATGACTCTACACCTCAATACCAATTGATTCAGTCTTCCATTTAATTCCTTATATAATATTCCTGTATTGCCAATTATGGCAGACTCCAGAAACTTAAATAACTTTTTCAGTGTACCAAGTTACTGGACAGATGACCTTTGCTTTAAGCCCTAGGCTGTTGACTCAATCACTGGGGACTTTTATGCTACATAAAGTATTTTTAGCCTTTGTTTACTCCTATCTTTAAGAAGCAGACAAGAGTTTATTACTGTAAGAAAAGTCCGTGATCTGTGAACTCCTGATCCCAAAAGTCAAGCTGAGTATTTTCTTAATTGTCTGGAGTCTGCTGTGGAGACAGGCATAATCATCAAGTGGCTGGAAGAATCAATCTAATAGCTCCCCAAATCTATTATTTCTTTTTTGTTGTTGTCTTCTTCTTCTTCTTCTTCTTCTTCTTCTTCTTCTTCTTCTTCTTCTTCTTCTTCTTCTCCTCCTCCTCCTCCTCCTCCTCCTCCTCCTCCTCCTCCTCCTCCTCCTCCTCCTTCTTCTTCTTGTTTTTCTTCTTCTTCTTCACTTCTCTTCCTCCTGCTCCTCCTCTTTCCTTCTTCTTGGTTTTTGGCCATTTGATTGAAGTATGGAAAAAATGTAACATAATCTTGTAAGGAAAAGAATGAAAAGTCCCAATAGAAGCTAAATCCATAACACACTGAGGCATGATGACAGATGAAGGTCATTTGTGGGGCAGTGCACTCTACCATGAAACTCGGTAAGATTGAGTGGATTCAGAAACCCCACACAAACCTGAGGAAGGTAAGTATTTTACCTACTCCTGACCAGGTTCCTGTCACATGACCATGGCATCCCTCAGCACCCCATGGAGAGAACCAGAAGCCACTCCACATGTAGATGAGGGATCCCTAACATCTCAGACTAAGCCAATAGTAAGCATATCCTTTTAGACCCTAAGCCACACCAAAATGTGTATGACACCCGGTCCGCAAGGAATAAAACATGAGAGTTGCTTCATCAAAGATCGACTGAGAGCATCTGTCATATAAAAACTATAACACTTTTGAGGAAGAGAGCTCTTTCCCAAAGCTTTTGCTGCTGGGAGCTGCTTGAACCTATCACAGTCACTTCCTGATCTTGGCTCCTAACCACAGCACCCCAAAGAGGGTTCCACCACTTAGCACTGACTCAGAAGCAGCAGTGCCCTCAGAAGAAACCTGGCAGCTTGCCCAGATCCAATTCCCCCTCCTTGCTCTTGCTGGTCTGACACATAGTATCTCACTGCACCAGAGCAGCAACAGAAGCTTCAGAAGAATGACTCCCCATTCCTTTTAGAAAGCACACAACTTGCTCAGGACACCACGGACTGCTGGCGGCTGGGGTCAGGTGCGTGGACAGAGACCTAGCTTAGGTCTTTCTGGCGCCCAGAGCCAGAGGAGCTCAGCAGGAGATCGGTGCACCTACAGCTCAGCGGCGGTTGCTGACCACTGGAGACTGGCTCTCCGGGCTTGCAGCAAGGCTGCCATCTTGCCTTGGGACACCATGGACTGCTGGCGGCTGGGGTCAGGTGCGTGGACAGAGACCTAGCTTAGCTTAGCATAGACAACCCCATCAGGCTCTTGCCTGCTCCCAGAGTCAGAGGAGCTTGGCAAGAGATCTGTGCACCTACAGCTTGGCCACTTGCCAGGCTTGCAGGAGGCCACCATCTTGCCTTGGGACACCACGGACTGCTGGCGGCTGGGGTCAGGTGCGTGGACTGAGACCTAGCCCAGAATCCATTGCCCTATCAAGCTCTTGCCTGAGCCCAAAGCCAGAGCAGGTCACCGGGAGGAGGTCTGTGCACCTACAGCTCCACTGCTGTTGCTGACCACTGTGGGCCTGTTCACTGTGCTTGAAGCAAGGCCGCCATCTTGCCCCGGGTCACTGAGGATGGCTGGCGGCTGGGCTCAAGTGCGAGGACTGAGACCTAGCCTAGCATAGACTACCCCTCAGGCTCTTGCTGGCACCCAGAGCCAGAGGAGCTCTGGCGGGAGATCTGGGTACTTAGAGCTCGACCTGGCTGTTGCTGACACTGGGGTCTGGCTCCCTGGGCTTGCAGCAAGGCCTTCATCTTCCCTCAGGTAACTGCGGACAACTGGCAGCTGGAGTCAGGAGCACAGACACCCTCTACTACAGCAGCGCCAAAGGACAGGCTCACAGGAGCTTCAAACTCCAACCAGTAACAATAAGACCAACTAATTCCAGAGATAAACATATGGCAAAAGGCAAACGTAGGAATGCTACTAACAGAAATCAAGGCAATATGGCACCATCTGAATCCAATTCGCCAACCACAGCAAGTCCTGGATACCCCAACACACCAGAAAAACAATAGTTGGATATAAAAGCACTGGTCATGATGCCGCTAGAGGAACACAAAAAAGACATAAACAAATCTCTTAAAGAAAAGCAGGGGAACATCAATAGGGTAGAAGCTCTTACAATGCAAACACAAAAATCACTTAAAGAACTCCAGGAGAATATGGACCAACAGACAGAAGCCAATAAAGAAGAAATGAGAAAATCACTTAAAGAAATGCACGAGAACTTGAACCAACAGGCAGAAGTCATGAAAGAGGAAACACAAAAATCTCTTAAAGAATTGCAAGAAAACACAAACAAAGAAATGAAGGAACTGAGCAAAACCATCCAAGATCTGAACACAGAGGTAGAAGCAACTAAGAAATCACAAAAGGAGGCAACTTTGGAGATAGAAAACCTTGGGAAGAAATCAGGGGTCGTAGATGCAAATAACAACAACAGAATACAAGAGATAGAGGTAAGACTCAGATGCTGAAGATACCATAGTAACCATTGACTCCACAGTCAAGGAAAATGCAAAATGCAAAAGGCTTGAAACCCAAAACATCCAGGAAATCCAGGATGCAATGAGAAGACCAAACCTAAGGATTATAGAGATAGATGAGAGTGAAGATCTACAACATAAAGGGCCAGCAAACTTCCCCAACCTGAAGAGAGAGATGCCCATGAATATACAAGAAGCCTACAGAACTCCAAACAGACTGGACCAGAACAGAAATAACTTCTGTCACATAATAATCAAAACCCCAAATGTACTAAACAAAGAAAGAATATTAAAGGCAGTAAGAGAAAAAGGCCAAGTAACATATAAAGGAAGACCTATCAGAATCACACCAGACTTCTCTCCAGAAACCATGAAAGCTAGAAGATCCTGGGCAGACCTCATGCAGACCCTAAGAGAACACAAATGTCAGCCAAGACTACTATACCCAGCAAAACTCTCAATCAACATAGATGGAGAAATCAAAATATTCCATGACAGGACCAAATTTACACAATATCTTTCCACTAACCCAGCTCTACAAAGGATAATAGGAGGAAAACTCCAATACAAGGAGGGAAACTGCACCCAAGAAAAAGCAAGATAGTAACCTTCTTCCATCAAATTCAAAGGAAGATAACTACACAAAAACAAAAATAACATCAAAAATGACAGGAAGAAATAATCACTATTCCTTAATATCTCTTAACATCAATGGACTCTATTCCCCAATAAAAAGACAGAGACTAACAGACTGGATACAGAAACAGGACCCTACATTTTGCTGCATACAGGAAACACACCTCAGAGTCAAAGACAAACACTACCTTAGAGTAAAAGGCTGGAAGACAATTTTGTAAGCAAATGGTCACAGGAAGCAAGATGGAATAGCCATTCTAATAACAGATAAAATTGACTTTCAACCCAAAGTCATCAAAAGAGACACAGAACGTCACTTCTTGCTAGTCAAAGGAAGAATCCACCAAGAAGAACTCACAATTCTAAACATCTACACTCCAAATGCAAAGGCACACTCATTTGTAAAAGAAACTTTACTAAAGCTCAAAGCACACATTGCACATAACACAATGTGGGGGACCCCAACACTCCACTATCCTCAATGGACCGATCAGGAAAACAGAAACTAAACAGGGACACGGGGAAACTCATTGAAACGTTGGACCAATTGGATTTAACAGATATATATAGAACATTTCATCCTAAACCAAAAGACTATACCTTTTTCTCAGCACCTCATGGTACCTTCTCCAAAATCGACCATATAATTGGTCACAAGACAGACCTCAACAAATATAAACAGATCGAACTAATCCCATGCCTCCTGTCAGATCACCACAGAGTAAGAGTGTTCTTCAATAGCATCAAAAACAACAGAAAATCCTCATACACGTGGAGGCTGAACAATATTCTACTCAATGATACCTTAGTCAAGGAAGAAATAAAGAAAGAAATCAAAGATTTTTTAGAATTTAATGAAAATGAAGGTACAACATACCCAAATCTATGGGACACAATGAAGGCAGTGCTAAGAGGAAAACTCATAACCCTGAGTGTCTCCAAAAAGAAACAGGAGAGAGCATATACTAGCAACTTAATGGTGCACCTGAACGCTCTAGAACAAAAAGAAGCTATTTCACCCCCGAGGAGTAGAAGACAGGAAATCCTCAAACTCAGGGCTGAAATCAATCAAGTTGAAACAAAGAGAACCATACAAAGAATCAACAAAACCAGGGGCTGGTTCTTTGAGAAAATCAACAAGATAGATAAACCCCTAGCCAGACTTACCAAAGGGCACTGAGACAGTATTCAAATTAACAAAATTAGAAATGAAAAAGGAGATATAAAAAGAGAAACTGAGAAAATTCAAAAAATCATCAGACCCTAATACAAAAGCCTATACTCAACACAACTCTAGAATCTGAAGGAAATGGACAATTTCCTAGACAGATACCAAATACCAAAATTAAACCAGGATCAAATAGATCATCTAAACAGACCCATAACCCCCAAAGAAATAGAACGGGTCATAGAAAGTCTTCCAACCAAAAAAAGCACAGGACCAGATGGTTTTAGTGCAGAATTCTATCAGACCTTCAAAGAAGGTCAAATACCAATACTCTTCAAACTATTCCACAAAATAGAAACAGAAGGAACACTACCCAACTCATTCTATGAAGCCACAATTACCCTGATACCAAAACCACACAAAGATCCAACTAAAAAAGAGAACTACAGGCTAATTTCTCTTATGAATATCAATGCAAAAATACTAAATAAAATACTTGCCAACCAAATCCAAGAACGCATCAAAACGATCATTCACCATGATCAAGTTGGCTTCATCCCAGGGATGCAGGGATGGTTCAATATATGGAAATCCAACAACGTAATCCACTACATAAACTAACTTAAAGAAAAAAACCACATGGTCATCTCATTGGATGCTGAAAAAGCATTTGACAAAATTCAGCATCCTTTCATGCTAAAAGTCTTGGAAAGAACAGGAATTCAAGGCCCATATCTAAACATAGTAAAAGCAATTTACAGCAGACCAGTTTACATCAAGGTAAATGGAGAGAAACTTGAAGCAATCCCACTAAAATCAGGGACTAGACAATGCTTCCCCCTCTTACCATATCTCTTCAATATAGTACTTGAGGTACTAGCTAGAGCAATTCGACAACAAAAGGAAGTCAAAGGGATACAAATCGGAAAGGAAGAAGTCAAACTATCACTATTCGCAGATGATATGATAGTATACTTAAGTGACCCAAAAAGACTCCACCAGAGAACTCCTATAGCTGACAAACAACTTCAGCAAAGTGGCTGATTATAAAATCAACTCAAGCAAATCAGTAGCCTTCCTATACGTGAAGGATAAGCAGGCCGAGAAACAAATTAGGGAAATGACACCCTTCACAATGGCCACAAACAATATAAAGTATCTTGGTGTGACTCTAACCAAACAAGTGAAAGATTTATATGATAAAAACTTCAGGTCTCTGAAGAAGGAAATTGAAGAAGACATCAGAAAATAGAAAAATCTTCCATGCTCATGGGTTGGCAGGATTAATATAGTTAAAATGGCAATCTTGCCAAAAGCAATATACAGATTCAATGCAATCCCCATCAAAATCCCAACTCAGTTCTTCATAGAGTTAGAAAGAGCAATTCTCAAATTCATCTGGAATAACAAAAAACCCAGGATAGCTAAAACTATCATCAATAGTAAAAGAACTTCTGGGGGAATCAATATCCCGGACCTCAAGCAATACTACAGAGCAGTAGTGTTAAAAACTGCATGGTATTGGTACAGTGACAGGGAGGCAGAACAATGGAATAGGATCGAAGACCCAGAATTGAACCCACACATCTATGGCCAATTGATCTTCGACAAAGGAGCTGAAAACATCCAGTGGAAAAAAGATAGCCTTTTCAACAAATGGTGCTGGCTCAACTGGAGGTCAACATGCAGAAGAAAGAATTGATCCACTCTTTTCTCCTTGCACTAAGCTCAACTCCAAGTGGATCAAGGATGTCCACATAAAACCAAACACACTAAAACTAATAGAAATGAAACTGGGGAAGACCCTTGAGGACATTGGCTCAGGGGGAAATTTTCTGAACAGAACACCAATTGCTTATGCTCTAAGAGCAAGAATAGACAAATGGGACCTCATAAAATTACAAAGTTTCTGTAAGGCAAAAGACACTGTCAAAAGGACAAATCGGCAACCAACAAATTGGGAAAAGATCTTCACCAACCCCACATCTGACAGAGGGCTAATATCCAATATATACAAAGAACTCAAGAAGTTAGACCCCAGAAAAACCAAATAACCCTATCAAAAAATGGGGTACAGAGCTAAACAAAGAACTTTCACCTGAAGAAATTCGAATGGCTGAGAAACACCTTAAAAAATGTTCAACATCATTAGTCATTAGAGAAATGCAAATCAAAACAACCCTGAGATTTCACCTCACACCAGTCAGAATGGCTAAGATTAAAAACTCAGAAGATATCAGGTGTTGGCAAGGATGTGGAGAAAGAGGAACACTCCTCTGCTGCTGGAGGGACTTCAAGCTGGTACAACCTCTCTGGAAATCAGTCTGGCAGTTCCTCAGAAAACTGGACATGATACTTCCGGAGGACCCTGCCATACCACTCTTGGGAATATACCCAGAAGATTCCCAAGCATGCAATAAGGATACATGCTCCACTATGTTCATAGCAGCCTTATTTATAATAGCCAGAAGCTGGAAAGAACCCAGATGTCCCTCAACGGAGGAATGGATACAAAAAATGTGGTATATATACACAATGGAGTACTATTCAGCCATTAGAAACAATGAATTCATGAAATTCTTAGAGAAATGGATGGAGCTGGAGAACATCATACTAAGTGAGGTAACCCAGTCTCAAAAGAATACCCATGGTATGCACTCACTGATAAGTGGATATTTGCCTATAATCTTGGAACACCAAAGACACAATTCACATACCAAATGATGTCTGACAAGAAGAAAGGAGTGGACACTGGTGCTGGAAATGATCAAAGCATCAGTGTAGGGGAATACAAGAACAGGGAAGTGGGAAGGGGTGGATGAGGGAGGAGGGGGAGGGAAAAGGGCATGTGGGACCTTTGGGGGCTAGGGAACCAGAAAAAGGGAAATGAATTGTAAATATAGAATATATCCAGTAAAAAAATGAAATTAAAAAAAAATATATAACAAATGCCACTATACAGTGTATGTATTTAAAAGCCCTTCAGATATTTGGGTTATAAATTCCAGCACAATTTTAGCATTTTATTATTATAATATATACTTGTGATGTATAATTAGCTATGGTTTCTTATGAGTTAAAATGATCTATTTACAAATAAAAGAAATACTAACATTAAAAAAAAAGAAAGCGCACAACTCTTTGGCTGCTCAGGCTTGGCCAGAGCTCTGCAGATCTCCACATACAATGACTGTTACACAGACCGGCAGCCATTACCATGGCTAAGCACCAGAACATGAAGACATGTACCTGCTTGAAGAGCTAGGACTTGGAAACCAAAACAAGCCTCACACCAAATCCCCAATAGCCTTCCACACCCTGTCCTTCCACTTAAGCATGCGCACCAGGCCCCCATGTTAGCCCAGAACCAGAGCCTAACATTTAGAATCACCCTGTTTTAGAAATGGATCATAGACATGGGGTTATCACAGGACACAGAATTCACAAGGCCTACGGAGCCATTAAAATAACAGCACAAGCCAGGTATGGTGGCCCACACCTATAGTCCCAGCACAAGTCAGGTGTGATGTACACACCTGTTATCCTGCCATTTAGAGAGTGAGCCAAACAGATCAGGAGCCGAAAGCCAAGCTTTTCTACATAAGGAGTTTGAGTTCATCTTGGTCTATATGAATTCCATCTCAAAAAATACTAAAATATGAGAACATAGAGAAGCTAACAATACAAAACACTGCTTGTAAAGTGTATCTGAAACATCTCAGGAGAAGATCCTAAGAGAGTCTGTGACAGCCCCAACTATATTTTTGAGAATCTGATGGTTACAATATTTGTGTTTACATAGCAAGTGTCCAGACCCATGGAAACAGATGAAACGTAGCTGTTCAATCAATAGTGGCTTCTGCATGTCCTTTTCTCTTACCAGCCCCTATTTGCCCAGGGTCACCTGCCTGCTAACATGCGGTATGGCCAGGTTCAGGCTCTTTTCCACCCAACCACATTGATCTTTCCAGGGCATGCAGAGCATGTTCCTGTTCCATTGTACAAAGCTCTAAGTATATGTCTTATTAGCAGAGTCTCTACTATTCCACAATAGTATTGTTGCCTGTCTATCAACCATAGATCATCATCCATCATCATGTGAAATTCTCTGCCAAACTGGGCTTAGGAAATGCTGAGCCAGCATGAAGACCTGCGTTTGAGGCTTCCTGCCAGAACTCACATAAAGCGCCCACCATCAGCAGCACATGCTTGTAATTCCTACAGTGGGGAGTTGGGGGCAAGTAGATCCCTGGAACTGGTTAGCTAGCCTGTTTAGCTATCTGGTGAGCTCTGGGCCATTTAGAGGCTAAGGTCTCAAAATAAAAATAGAAAAGTCAACAACGGGGGTTACAGCCTAAGGAACAATATGCACTTCTAAAGGGAACATAGAAATTAAAAGCTGACTTCTAACCTCTACATGCATGGACACATGTATTACACACATCATCTACACACATGGATACATACTCTTTTATGTATGCACCTATGCACACAAAGATTTGTGGACTTTTTATTTCTTTATTAGGAGGGAGATTGAACACCGGGCCATACATATACCAGGCCATGTGTTTTATGTTGGTCTTCACCCTGATGTGATTTATAGGCATTTTAATGCATTTTAATGTGCTTACAACACCAGGTAACACCCCTTGCTGTGTGGACCCCTCCCTTTCAATCTGTGATGCTAGACTCATTTGCTGAAAGATTTAAGTGACCGTTAAGTCTACAATCCAGTCCTGAATCAGGGCCATCTGTCCATGTCACTCAAAGTATAGAAGTACTCCTTGGTCCTAGCCAAAATAGTACTCCAAACAGAAAAATATTCCTGTCATGGCAAATTGCTCCCATGGCTTCTGCATGATTCCTAAGACTACTGAACCTAGACATTAAGAGATCACTCATGCAGCAAGCTCTTCCTATGTGTTCCTAGAAACATGAGAAATCTCCTGACTTTTAGAAACACAGACATGTCCAGAGACGCACTGCCCTGCAATGTAATATTATGTTATAGAGATACAATTAAAGAGCTGAAGGCTACCAAGAGCTTGTGGGAGGAGGGTACCTTACTAAAGGGAGTAAATGGACTGTTGAAAATGAGTAGAGTTTGCTACTTAAGGGTGGTACAGATAGTGGTTTGGGGTGAAAGAAACTAAAGCTACAGTAAGAGGCCAGGACAAGATCATGAAGGAAGGGATAGCAGGGAGGCTAGGGGGTGAGGTGGGCTGGGTTGTATGGGAAACTGCTAAGCTTACCTTAAACAACTAAGCTGACAGCATTCACCCTGAAGACTGGAAGAAGCTGGCAGGTGTTCCTCACTTAGCTGCTCCTTGGAATGACCAAGATGTCAGCCCAGGAAGGTGAATCAGGAGAGCTTGGAGCTTGGGAGTCTGAGCCGAAGACTCCCCTGCTTCCTTTGATGACTAGTTATTTTCGCAAGTGATGTCATCACTAACAGCAAAATTTCCAGAAAGGTCTAAAGTAAGCACCACTGACGATTTGTTTAGATTTTTGGCAAAGTGGCCCCAGAAGCAGCACTGAGTCAGATGAACAATCGTAGAAGGAAGACTATGGCTGGGTGGCTGTGACTAAGGAAGAGTACTCTGAAGAGGGCCTTTAATAAGCCAGTTGTGTGGTTCTGTGGGAAGAAAGGTCAGAATGAAAAACCATTTCAGTAGAAGAACTACCTCAGTTCCACGTGGACCAAATGACATATTCCTGAGGGAAGACAAGATTTGGAGCCAGATAGCATATAAGACAAGTCAACCATGCAGACATGCCAGGAGAAGACAGCCATCCCCAAGCCAAGAACGGGGCCTCAGAAGATAACAATTTTACTTATGCAGTTGTCATGGACCTCCAGTCTTTAAAAGTCCGGGAAACATATTTCTGTTGTTTAGCATCAAAGCCCATAACTTGTTATGGAAGCACTAGCAAATGATTGCAGAAGCTAACCATAAAGGCCTGAAACACACACACACACACACACACACACACACACACACACACACACAATGAATCAGTCACAAAGGAGGCTGAAAGTCACTCAGTAGTAAAGCTTATACTTAGCATGCACTAGGTACTGGGCTCCATCCATGGTAACAAAAACTAAAAAACTCTTGTTGGTTGGTAGAGTGCTTGCCTAGTGTGCATAAAGCCCTGGGTTCCAACCCTGGCACTATATAAACTCAACGTGGTAGTGCATGCCTGTAATTCCAGTATTAGAGAGGTAGAGACAGAAGGACCAGAAGTTCAAAGTCATATTCACTTAATGAATTACATGCTAGCCCCAGATAATTAGAACCTGTGTAAATAAAAATAAAAAATAAAAATAAGACAGACTGATTGATTGAGGCACACTCCTTTAATCTCAACACTGAGAAGGTGGAGGCAAGAGGATCAGGAGTTCAAGGTTTTTCTGAGCTACATAACTAGTTCGAGGCTAGCCTGAGATACATGAGAAGGGGTTTCAAGTAATAGTAAGTCAACAAACGAAACATAAACAGACACACATAAAATAAGGTATATTTTAAAAGTTGAGGTATGGGGGAGAGCAAGAGGGATGGCATTCAAAAAGTCTGTGATTGCTAAGTAAGCTTGGCAAGCTGCCAGTCAAGCTGCCCATTAGGTCTAAAGTTGGCAATACCAAGATAATCAGAAGTAAACGCACTACTTCCTTTGACTTTATACAGATCACAATTGAAAAATAAAATAAAGCCTGTATTTTTTTTTCCTGTGTGATGTTCAGGAGAAGCAGCAGGTAGGAATGACTATCAGGTAGAGTCAACAAAGAGTCTCCAAGGTGAGTGAAAAAGACATGACAGGAGGGAAACAGGAAGAAGGAAGTGGGAAGGGGCTCCAAGCATCAGCATGGGGCAGCAACACACATGAGCTATGCACAGGGCAATAGCAAGGTGAAGCCCGAGAAGGGGAAGATGGAGCTGAATGAGGAAAGTGTGACTGAAAGGCTAGATGGCATGAGGCAGAGAAGGGCTTTCCTTCTGTGGGTTTTTTTTCCCTTTCTACAAAGGACCCAAGGATCCATACTTTGCTCTTCCTACTTCTTGGGCATCATTTGATATGTGAATTGTGTCTCGAGTATTCTGAGCGTCTGGGCTAATATCCATTTATCAGTGAGTGCATACCATGAGTGTTCTTTTGTGATTGGGTTACCTCACTCAGGATGATACTCTCCAGTTCCATTCATTTGTCTAAGAATTTCATGAATTCATTGTTTTTAATGGCTAAATAGTACTCCATTGTATGTATGTATGTATGTATGTATGTGTGTATATGTATATGTATATGTATATGTATATGTATATGTATATGTATATGTATGTATATATGTGTGTGTATATATATATATATATATATATATATATATCACATTTTCTGTATCCATTCCTCCATTGAGAGACATTGTGGATGCCCACAAGCATTGGCTGACCGGAGCCAGATATAGCTGTCACCTAGGAGGCTCTCCTAGTGCAGGACAAATACAGAAGGGGACACTCTCAGTCAGCCATTGAAGTGAGCATAGGGTCCCCAATGGGGGAGCTAGAAAAAGGACCCAAGGAACTGAAGGGGCTTTGCAGTGCCACAGGAGGAACAACAGTATGAGTCACCCAGTACTCTCAGAGCTCCCAGGGAGAAAACCATCAACCAAAGAGTACACATGGAGTTACCCATGGCTCCAGACACATCGGCAACAGAAGATGGTCTTGTTAGGCACCAAAGGGAGGAGAGGCCCTTGGCCCTGGAAAGACTTGATGCCATAGTGTAGAGGAATACCAGGACAGAGAAGGGGGGGGCGGCATTGAGTGGGGAAGGGGAGATGGCTTACGGGATTTTTGAGGGAGGAGGAACCAGGAAAGGGGACAACATTTGAAATTTAAATAAAAAATATACCTAATGAAAAAAATTATCAACTGATTCCATCTGAGCTGAGGCAGGAAATTGGAAATATAAACAGAAGAATGAGAGAATGAATTTTTAAGCCTACCTAAAAGATATTTGCTTCCTCAAACAATTGTTAATAATTTAACGGCTCAGTGAGTACCTGATTGTTAAGGGCGTTCTATTTGTAATGCCTGTGCCAAGTACGAACAGCAGAAAGCATTCAGGTGTATTTTTTTTCCTTGAGAGCTGCTACTCTTAACCATACTATCAATGATACTTTATTCTTTTCTTTCTTACACCAAAATATTACATGAATCCTCTGTCTCAAAATGCCAATTTTCACATTTGCCTTAAGAAAAATATCACCACCCATAAAATATGTTTCAACTTAAAAAAAAATGAGAAGGGCTTTCTTTGCCTTGTAAAGACATTGCAGCCAGGTGGAAGAAATAGGGATGGTTATAGGAACAAAAAATTGTGGCCTACCACGATAGAGAGAAGGGAACAAGAATGGGTTGAAATCACAATCTCAAAGATTCCAACATCTGCATTCTCCGGAGAGATCAAGCTGGAAGAGATGAAGCCTGGCCCAGGAGACAATGGAGACCAGAGCAGACCTGAAAGCAGCACATGAAGAATGCAGAGAAGGTATTTATCTTAGTTAAGGTTTCATTGCTTTGAAGTGACACTGTGATCATAGTAACTCTTATAAAACATTTGATTGGGGTTGGCTTACAGTTTCAGAGGTTTAGTTCATTACCATCATGGTCAGAAACATGGCAGTATGCAGGCAGACATAGTGTTGAAGAAGGAGCTGAGAGTTCATCTTGAGTCCAAACCCCACCCTTTCAGTGACACACTTCCTCTAACAAGGCCACATTTACTCCAACAAGATCACACCTCCTCATAGTGCCACTTCCTATGGGCCAAGCATTCAAATGCACGAGTCTACGGAGGCCAAACCTATTCAAACCACCAATGTACTCTAGGGAGGAAATGAGTAATTCAAGGAGTCCGTGTCTCTTCTAGGCAGATGTCTACCCATCTCAGAAAGGAAACCACGGCCCAGGAATGTGAGGTGGCTTGTCACACTGCATTTGTAGTCCAGAAGGGAAAAGATGACAGGAATTGGGGCTGGATTGTAGATTTGTAAGGTCCTCCACTAGTGACCCACTTCCTCCAGACAGGCCCCACCTCTTACAGGTTCAACCTTCCAAGATAGTGTCACCAAGTGGATATCAAGTATTCAAACACATAAGCCTGTCTGGGTGACACCTCTCACTCAAATTACAATATCCAATAAAGATAACAACTGAAATTCTTTCATTAGACTTAGCAAATATAATCAGGTGACCAATGATAGCTGAGGTTAGTTCCTGTAGAGCCTTTGAAGTCTTCCACAGCATCAAGCCGTTTCCATGGGTCCACACCAATACTTTAAAACAAAATAGTTAATGTTCTTAGCAGACTGAAATAGGCTGTGGCCATTATCTTAATAGTTAAAACTGTACGCTCTTCTCATCTCAGTGAGGATAATTTGTTGTGATGATACACTGTGATAAAAGGCAACTTGGGAAGAAAAAGGGTTGTTTCAGCTTACAGGGAAATCAGGGCTAGAACTCAAGGCAGGAAGAGATACAGACATCATGGAGGAGGGATTTTTACTGGTTTGGTTCTCATGATTTGCTCAGTTGCTTTTATAAAGACCTACAGTACCACCTAGCTAGGGTGGTAGCCAGGGTCATCTTCAGTGGGCTGGACCTTCCCGTGTCATCTGCCAAGGAAATGTAACACAGGCTTGCCCATGGAAGAGCCTAGAAGGCATTCTCTCAGCTGAGTTCCCCTCTTCTTAAAGGACTTCAGCTTGTGTCGGATTGACATAAAATCAGCCAGCCCAAGACTCCTGCCCCAGGTATAGACACAATTGGCTTCTGAATAAAGTTGACATTCTCTCCTAGTAGCCAAACTCTCAGTGGATTTTTCTGCCTGGCTACACTATCTCCTAGCACCTACAGATAAGATTTAACTATGGGTAAGTCAGCTGCTTGCATGGGGCCTCCTGAAAGGTTTACCAAAGCCTTCAAGACCCACCTACTGAATTCCTGAACGTGGAATTTTAGATTCAGTGACAACTGGATGCAATTTGGAGGAAACAGGTGTTGCCTTTTGCCAATCAATCAATTTCTACCCAGAACAGATCTGTCACTTGGCCAAAAGAGCCAATGGGACCACCCTGGTGCACTCAGGATACATTGCTCTTTTTCTCCCAATCAGGGTGGTCACATTTCCTTACTGCAAAGGCACTCAGCCCTCAAACCAGCCCCCACCCATAGTCAGTCCATCTCCTTTTTGCACTTAAAACAGCAAGCTGTTGAGTTGGTCAGCCTCACTCAACCACCTGTTGTATGTCTCACTCCACAAACAGCTGGTGAAAACCAATATCAATCCGAGAGTCAGACTTGGCCAGGGAATTAAACACACACACATGTTGATGCAAGTTTATCTCAAATTCATAAACATATTGTGACAAGTAACAAGGTTTTGAGGAGAACCCTAAAGCCCTTGGTGTTGATTACATAAGCCTCTGGTAAGAAGGAGTTCTTTATTTCTTTTCAGTTTTTTCTTTTTTTCTCTTTTCTTTTTATTTTTCTTTCTTTTTTTTTTAAAGCAACAGGATTGATCTAATTCCAGATTTGGGGTACAGCCCCCAACAGACAGTGCCTTGTAGAATCTACATGATCCTGTCTCACACACTCTGAGCTCCATTCTGTCTGGGGTAGGTCACCCCTCCCAATATCAGGAAGCTTTCCAAGACACATTCCAGTGGGGTAAGATTTTCCCAGGTAGAAGAAAAAGAGATGGCTTTCTCTTGCCATGAGGTGCACTCATTGGAATGAAACATGTGGAATAGCTGTATTACTTCAATATGAATAAATGCAGACATTTGAACCTTCTAGATTGCATGTTTACTGTATAGTATCAGGTATTATCTTCCATGTTTCAGTACAACCCAGCGGACCCATCTTTCAAACTGGCAGTCTGTTCCTGATGAGAAGCCTGACAAAGCTGGAGCCAAAGGCTGAAAGACAGACATGTGAAAAGCAGTAAGAACCGTTATTTGGCTACCAAGATCTGTGGTGAAACCTACAAAAGAGAGAGGGGAGAGAGAGAGAGAGAGAGAGAGAGAGACAGAGACAGAGACAGAGACAGAGACAGAGACAGAGACAGAGAGACAGAGACAGACAGAGACAGACAGAGACAGAGAGACAGACAGAGACAGAGAGAGACAGAGACAGCGAGACAGACAGACAGAGAGAGAGAGAGAGAGAGAGAGAGATTACAGGAAAGTGGTTTGTTATCTCCAAGTCTGTGCCCCTCATTCCCTGCTATTAGAGGCTCCTAAGTGTGATAAAATGACCTCTCTCTCTCTCTCTCTCTCTCTCTCTCTCTCTCTCTCTCTCTCTCTCAATCACTGTTCACGTTTCTTTGATTTATCTAGTGAATGTTAAGGAAGAGGATGGCCAAAATGATCCCTCTTTCCACGACGTCTTAAACCTAGTTTATGCTATGCACAATAGCAAGGAACTAGAACCAATCTGACTGTCCATCAGTGCATAAATTGATAATGAAAAATGTGCTACTCAGATAAAGTGAAGTTTCATTCAGCTGCAAAGAAAATTAAATAATTTTTTTTTAAAAAAGTAATGACTGTGAATATAGACTATGGAATTAGAAGGGGTTTCACTAGAGGGGATAAAAGGGGTACTGGAGAAATGGAGAGGGTAACAGAACACATGATATGAAAGCTACAGGCTAAGGGGTTGCACAGGTCCGACAGGCAGAGAGAAACAAAAACATCAAATTTTGTTTGAACATTCTGTAATGACACCTAACACTTTTGTAGTCAAACTGAAACTGAGTAAAATAGGTTGCGAGCAGGAGAGGGAGAGGACAACTTAAACCTGTTTGGGGTTCCCAGTGATGCCACTGTCTTCCCGGGGACAAAGTCCAAGCTCCTGAGCATTCAACCAACATGTTTGGAACTTCTTACATATTTTTTAAAGATTTATTTTTGTAAGTTTTAATTATGGGGATGTGTGTTTGAATGTGCAGGATAGCCTTTGAGTTCTGATGAGAAATGATTGTGAGCCACCCAATGCGAGTGCTAGGAACTGAATTTGGGGTCCTGCAAGAGTTGTATGCTCTCTTAACTCCTGAACCATCATCTCTCTAGCTCCATGCCTCAGGCATTTTAATAGCATAATTCTAATATATATCATATACCCTAATACCTCAAGGCATTTGTCCTCAGAGAAGGCAGCCGACAAACTATACTTGGCTGCTAAGAATGAGGACACAGGCTGAGGAGATGCGCTGGTGGCAGGCATGTGGCCGCTTGGTAGAATGCTTGCTCAGCATGCATTATTAGGCTCTGCACTCATCTCTCCCGCTGCATAGGCTGAGCATGTGGTGGTACACACTTTACTCCCAATACTCGAGAAGTAGAGGCAGACTGATCACAAACCCAAGTTTATCCTTGGCTACATAGTGAATTAGAGGTCAGCCTGAGCTACACAGAGACCCTGTCCTAATAAACAAAGGATAAAGTGTGCCTATGTTCTCATTGCAGAGGCAAAACAAACAGTTCAGCGCTAGGACCACCTTGACATCAGAATCGGTATATCCAAGTCCTTATGTAGAATGATGCAGTGTTTGCATGTAACCCATGTGTGTGCCCCGCTATCTCTACATGACTCCTAAATAAATCCCCATAGTAAATAGCCAAAAGAATATTAGTCAGACAATGGCAAAGTGGCGCTAAACCCGGGGTTTACTATAGTACACTGACCCTCAGCCACTGTTTAACACAGCTGTGTCCCCAACAATACTGTGAAATCCCTGAGGATCAGTGACTGCCATCTGTAGTGGTGGGAATCTCAACCGTTGCAACTCACTGTATAAAACTCATCTGCTCGATTTTCTGTACAATCCTTCAGAACCATCCTGCATGAACATGTGTCTTAGAAAGAACAGAAGCTCTATCACTCCAAGAGTCAAGTGTCAGAGTCAATTAAGGCCAGGCATGCCAGTTCACACTCTAACCCCAGCACTTAGGAAGTTGACACCTGAAAAGATTGCCAGAAGTTTGAGGCCAGTCTGAGCTATGGAGTAAGACCTTGCCCCAAAACCCCAAAACAGAGAGAGAGAGAGAGAGAGAGAGAGAGAGAGAGAGAGAGAGAGGGAGAGAGAGACAGAGAGACATAGATAAAGAGAACAAATTAGGCTTACAATTTTTTAGATGTTGGGGAATAGCAAAATCGTATAGCAGTAGGTAATGCAAAGGCCCTTGACAGAATGCCTAACAGCCCGAGGCTACCACACTAAATAATATAATAAAAATATAAAAATTAAATAAAATTCTCCCATTTGAGCTCCTCAGCTCAGCTGCTCGCCTTGCCTCTATCTCAGGCAATAACAATCATTTTCTCTTTTTCTTGTGTACCTAAGCGAATTGCTTGGCTTCACAGCCAGTAAGCAACAAAGAAATGATATTCTTGAATGGATGAGTGAATGAGTAAATGAAAAAGGTAAATAGGGCTGTCTATGTAAGCTGTAGGGGGTATGAAGGTGGATTTTACTCCAGGAATGTCTAATTTTACTTTAAAATTGATATGACTTATTATAGCCACTAATTCAAAATTCTACGCATGTAAGTTTTAGTTTACAATTACTAAAGATTTTAAAAGATTCATTATCTTGTATATTTAATCTGATAAGCTTAGTCATCATTTATAAGAGGTCTTGTAAAAATCAATACACTAAATTACCCCAGGCTATGTGCATATACTTAATACATTTGGTTTTTCTTACATACCTCACTCAACCCTAAAAAGTAGGAGCATTTTATAATATGCTCTTATAAGTTAAGCACATTATATGTACAAATTTTAGAAATCTGAGGTTTTTGTTAGCCTCATTATATTTTTTGTTTGTTTACTACATAATGTTTACTACATTATGTAGTAAATATCTCAAAACTTTTGTCTACAAGCATGCTAATGTAAGTCTCTTCTGAATGTGAATCTTGAGACCTATTTTTTGACATCCTGGCTTTATAACTACTTCAAAGAGAAGTGAGAGTTTGGGTAGATCTCAGTAACAGAAAGATATGTAGGCATCCTGTGTTTAATGGTTGGGACTGCAAAGATTAATTACTTAAATAAACGGCTCAAATGTGCACACATGATTCTTCAATACACACATGCTCACTGTTGTTCCTTTGTTTCTTCCCTCATCATTCACAGTTTCTTATTATCCTAAGAAGGTGGGGCCTTCCAATTTACTATGCAAAAGATTAAGAATTTGAAAACTTGGGACTTGAGATGTAGGGTTCACTTGTTGTCCAAGAAACTGATGGAACAAGTGGATTCTCACTCAGCCTTTGCCAAGGGCACTCAATATAAGAGGGAGCCTTTCAACCCATATCCTTGGATAGAGTTTTCTCAGGCATCCCTTCAGAATGGAGCCCATCTCTACATATAAGTTAACATTCTTCTCTGTTTGCTTGGATTTTGTAGAGTTTGGGTTTTTTGGGTTTTTGTTTGTTCATTTATTTGTTTTGTTTTGGACTCCCATGACTTAAAAAAAATTCCTTTTGAAGTAATGCTTCATATAACATAGGATAGGCTTTAGCTTAGTAGATGTGAAGCATATATCTAAAGATGCCCTTCGACTTCTGGTCCACTTTTTCCTCCACCTCCAGGGAAGTGAAGGAAACTTTTAAAGTTCTTCACATGCATGTCATTTGGTCCATTAGACTCTTAACACAGTTCTTGTATACCTTTGCCTTCTCATTTTTTACAGACTGGATTCTATCATAATTTTCCCCCCAAACAGCAATTGTTTAAAGGTAATAACAATAGGACATGATGCCCAGTTCTGTGTACAAAATTGTTTTGGCTTTGTGAAACTTTCACTGACAATGCACATGTCAGGACAATATTTACAGTCACATAGAAATGCCATTTCGCATGGCAGCTCCTGCCATATTCAAATTGATCCTCTTTTCAAAGACTGCTACACAGCCTTAACACCTGTGAGAAGATGCTGCTTAAGTCTCTTTCCCCAAATGAGAATAGAAAGACAAGTATTTTTTGGCACATCTAGAACAGTTTTTAGCAGACACTAAAACATCAGAGGGAAAAGATACATGGAGGGGCTATGTCAATGTTTCAGCTGACGAAGCGCTTCCTGCATAAACTTGAGGACCTGAGTGCAATTCAAGCACTTTTGTAAAATGCCAGGTGTGGTACACACTTGTTATAACAGTACTGGGAAGGCAGAGGCAGGAGAATGCCTGGCCAGACAGTCTAGACAGATGGAAAAGCTCCAGTTTCAGTGATAGACCCTACCTCAAAAAACTAAGGGACCATGATAGATGAAGACATCTGACCTCCGTGTGTGTGTGTGTGTGTGTGTGTGTGTGTGTGTATGTGCGCACGCGCGCACACGCGTGCACGCGCACACACACACACACACACTAAAAGCCATTGAATGAATGAATGAATGAATGAATACATGCATGCATATAAATAGGACTGGCTCTTTAAATTATAAATTAATGCCCTTGTTTACAGATGTTAAGTGTTAAGAAGACCAACGTTGTAGGCACCAAATATTAAACTAAGTGTTGTAGAAATTATTTAATGTGTGGGTCCCAGGACCCTGTGCAAGGATATTGGCCATATATTCATAAAGCAACATCTAACAATATATGTTTTAGGCAGTCATGGGGATTGAAGCACAGGCTGAGTGCATGACAGAGCCACCCTGTACCATTTGAGCTACAGTCATGGTCTCAGGTAAACATGTGTAAAAAGGAAATTGCCATATGTCAAACTGTTCGACTAAAAGAGACTTTAGCAAAGTAGTCATTATCCAGTGTGTTTCAAAACCCAAAGAATATTGGGAAACAGATATTTACAGTATGATACATAATGGTAGCCAAATTACAATTAAGAAGTAGCAACACAAATACTTTTATAGCTGGTTGTCACCACAACATGAGGAACTATAGTAAAGGGTCACATCATTAAGAAGCTTTAAAACCGCTGCTACAGAATGAGTGAAAAAATAATAATTAATAATACTTAGTCGTGTTTTTTAAGTGCTGAGAAAGACTTCTTTCAATTAAAATTATGCCCTTTATATCTTGAAAATAGGCTAAATCATTGGTTTTGACAAGAAGTCATAAAGACACACAGCAACTGGATGGAGCCAGTAACACTAAGTGTTACCATTTCTCCTGCTGGTAGGGAAACATCTCGCATCAATGCTATGCTTGGGTGACTCTGAGGTCACCAACTGATGAATGGAAAGTAGCGCAAGACAAAAATATTAAGTAAGGGAAACTAGCACAGATTGTGAGGAATAGATTATGTCTTGGGAAATCCCCAACCTTCTGGGAATCTGGCAGGGTGTAAATCATACGTACAGTTGCCATTCAATCATTCATCTAGCACCAATGTTTCAGAAAGTAGCGTGTGCACACATGCCTTCTCACTGTGTTTTTGAACATTCTTCTATTCCTTACAAGCACATTAGCATCACATCTAACTAGGAAATGCAGCATTTGAAGGATGGGATTTGGGAAGGGGACATCTGCAGCACTGTTCAGTCTGTTCACACAGCGTCTGTTCAGTCACTAGAATGTCCCTAAGTTACCATACACCTTAGTGGAGAAGCAGTCCTAAGTGGTCTCTGTGGAATAGAAGTCTCCACCAGGAGTCGAGGATCATCCCAGGACTCCCTCCTGCAGTTACCAGAAGGATCATAGACCTAGCATTACAACAGCTGAGAAAGCTGGCAGGCACTTCTATAAGTCAGGTTACGGCAAAGGCTATAGCCAGCCCAGAAGTGTCACCTAACACAGGGATGTGCTGCAAGAGGGACACAGTCCATTATGACTAGCATATGACTAGCATAATGACACAGTCTTTATGACTAAGAACAAGTCAACAGCTTCCCCAGAGCCCGTGATGCTTTCTGGGTTGGTGCCTGTTCTCTTTCCACACTCACTAAATGCTTTGACCAGATGCTAATACATGCAACAGACAGTTGATTTGTCTTCCTTTAAAGATATTTTCCTGAAGAGAAAGCTGATGCCAGAGATGGATCTTCATATCCTCACAGGTCAACACCCTTCCTGAGTTCCTGTGGTTTACCTTCTTGTTTCTTCTTGGCTTATTTGGTCCCTCATCGGATATTTAATTTACCTTCACTGTGGGAACATGTTATTTTCATATCTATTAAGTATGTTACAATGAGGGCTGGGCATGTTGACAGACTTTGTCTGGTATACACAAAGCCCTGCAGTCACATGATTAAATTACACTTTAAATAAAATCATAAAAAAAATACAGACCACTTTCTAAAAATGACTTTGGAAGTAAACTAGAAATAAACACACAGAAGAACTCAGCTCACAAAAGAAGGTAAGCAAGATTTTGGGGAGGAAAATATCCAAAGACACAGTATAAGTCAGAGATATACGTTTGGTAAGCTGAAGGAAATGGTGAAGTCCTTTGTCTTTCTTATAAACTCAGCCCTAGGCTAGACATGAAAATCCGGGAGTGATCAGTGAGGCTAGCCCAGCGTGTCAGTATGTGCATAACGAATGTTTGTATCAATTCCTTACTTAGTTGGCAAAAATTACCCAGAAGATACTCCTTCAAAGACTAGTCAGAAAAAGAAATCAAAGTCAGTTTGGAGTAAAAGCATTAGTATTTTTAAATTAAGGACCAGGACAACAGATTAGACTGAGCAGTTCCTGTGACCCATGCAGCACACCATGACCCAAGTCTTCATCTCTATTGTCTCTAACTCCAATAACTAGGGCAGCAAATAAGGTAAGCAAGGCTTTCAATTGGCTTGGAAAGGAAATCGAGTCTGGGATCCCCACCACTATAAAGTGTGCAGTTCCCTCAACTCCTCCATGGTGTATAGCCATGCCTACCCCTTCCTCACAAAATGGTGCTTCTCTAGTTCACTGGATAAACAATTACGCAATCAAGGAAAAAAAGCAAAAGAACTTATTTCAGCCAGCCACACATCTTAGCTCCTGAAAACATTCCTTTGGGGCCATTCTGATAGCCTGGCCAGTAAAAGGGCTTGGCATGATGCCTGAGCTTGACCCACAGAAGACACGCCAAGGTGAAAGGAGAGAACCGACTCCACAAAGTTGTTCTCTGACCACCACACACACACACACAGGCATGTGTATATAAACCCTCACAAGTTACATATAAATAATGATAAGTGATAAAATTAATGTTTTTATCCATTGTAACACACTTTAATTTTTAATTTCGGGTTTTAAATTTAAAAGAAATGAGAAAAGGCTTCATGTAGTCCAGACTGTCAAATATACTATGTAACTGATCACCTTCTGATTCTCCTGCCTCCGCCTCAAGATTACAGGAGTTACAGGTCACCGTCATTAATTCATACCTCTTGTATACCAGGCAAACACTCTAACCAACTGAACCACGTGTCTGACCCTCATTGTAACCTACTTAATAGACATGAAAGCAATGTGTTCCCTTAATGAAGGCAAATTAAGTATTTGATGAGGAACTGAATAACCCAAAAAGTGACAAGAAGTGAGCCACAGGAAGTCAGGAAGGGTGCTGACCTATGAGGATGCGAAGACCCACCTCTGGCTTCAACTTTCTCTTCAGGTGGCCAGTTTTGTCTCCTCTCACTCCTCCAGCTACCAAGAATTACTCGGCTCTGATGTCTACTTATTGAAGAGATGCAATAAGATGCTTAAACCTATTGATTGTACTGTGTTTAGAAATATGTGTCAAAATGGAAGAAAAGCTTTTTTAATCTGGGCCTGTGTCCAGGGTGGAGGTCCCTGTACATTTCTTTCTTCCTTGGAGGAAGGAGTCCAAGGCTGAGGCGCTGTGGCGAGCTCTGTCTGCTGGCATCTTCCTGCATGTCTCTGGCTAGGACATTATAACAACCTGATTCACTCTAATAATTCTTCGGTTGTTTGCTTCTCTGAGCTTTTTGTCATGACCTAAGGAAGCCATAACTTCTCTGTCCTCATCAATCTTTTTGGTAACCTTCCAGAGCTTTGGAAATCCAATGCAGTCCAGCTCTTAACCATGCTCACCACTGAGTAGTGTACTCCTCTGAATGCTTCCTAAGTCTTGCTTGTCTGAGCTTCAGGAAAGAATTTATATCAATATGGTGATCTGCTGAATATATGTAAATTCATCCATTCCCAACAAGAATACTTTAGGCCCTGGTCCATTATGTGTTATGTTGTTTCTCCCTACAACCAAACCCATCAGAAAGTCGCTAAAGCCCTGTGGCCCACACTTCCTTATTAACTGATTAGTTATGATTATGATTAGTTATGATTATAACTTATTAGAGTACTCCTTCCAACACAAAACGGAGATATCCTTACATAAATGGTTCCATGTGGCTCATTATTTTACATTTGTTTATTTAGGCACTCAATAAGCACCTGTGTGGAAGGCATCTCCTTTTGTTTTAAGTATGTGTAGTGTGCGTGTATGTACATGCATACATATATTGGTGTGGGCGCCTATGTGTGTGAACAGAGAAGCCAGGGAAGAATGTAGAGTATCTTCCTCTATGCTGATTAGTTTCTGTCAACTTGACACAATCTAGAATCACCTGGGAAGCGGGAACCTCCACTGAGGAATTACCTCCTTCAGATTGGCCTGTGGATGTGTCTGTGTGAAATTTTCTTAATAACTGATGTAGGAGGGGCAGCCCACTGTGGATGGTGAGACCTCTGGGCAAGTGAGAGAGCTATAGGAGTAAGCTAGTAAGTAGCTTTCCACTGTGACTCCTGCCCTGGTTCTTATTCAAGTTCCTGCCTTGATTTCCTTCAATAATGACTGAGGTTCAGGAAAGATGAGCCAAAGAAAGCCTTTCCTTCCCCATCAGCAACAAGAAGAAAAACTAAGACATCCCCTATCACTCTTTGCCTCATTCTCTTGAGAAATGGTCTTGCCCTGACCCTGGAGCTTGTGTTTTGGCTAGGCAGGCAGGCTCTCAAGCTCCTAGTGTCTTACTGTTTCCATCTCACAACAAGGGTTTTGCAAGCACAGGTGACCTTTTAACTTGAGGGATGGGAATTTGAACTCAAGTCAGGATGCTTGCACTCAGAGCACTCTAAGACACATTTGAAAATCAATTTTGAATTCTGAGGAATTTTGTCTGATATATGAACAGGAAAGAGATAGAGCAGTAGGCTGGGGTACGGCTCTCGGGCATCGTGTCCCTTGTGTATAACACCCAGAGCCATCATATTGCCAGAGCCATCTCACTGCTGAGGGTTTCATGTGTTCTAAAGAGCGAGCGGTGAAATAAACTTGCAAATGAGGCCATGTTCCGAGCCAAATAATAATGAGTGGCTGCAGCTAGTATCACAGCAACACATTGACAAAATATATTCTGGGAAGTTGGGGAGATCTGCTCTGTGCTTATTTCTGTCTTTCACGTCTCAGAAGTCCTGCATGATAACCAAGTTACTGCCTCTGACGACAACCCCAGATAGAACTTCTCAGTCTAGATTCACCTTCTGCCAAACTCCCATGAAATTAGGTCTGTCCCCTCCACTGCAAGGATGAGACTCAAGGGACTTGACAGCAGTGGGAGGCCAGCAGCCTGGTATCCCTTTATCCATGGCTCATTATACTATTCAACCAGCTTCTTGAATTTCAGTTTCAACGTTTCCTCTTCTCCCTCACGCTCCCTAGTCATACCACACCTTATTTAAAAGTGGAGTTAGAGAGTCTAAAACTTGAAACACAAGGCTGGGGCTGCAGCTTGGCTGATCCGATGCTGACTAGCATGCCTGAGTTCTTAGTCCCATCTCCATCTTCACATAAAAACAAGGTGTTTGGATACACGACTGTCACGCTGGGATGGAGGATGTCAATGCAGGAGAATCAGAAGTTGTCCTCATTAATTTTTTTTCTTCTCTAAAAGAGACATTGAGAGGGGGAAAGAAGCAACAAGGAATTGTAGCACTTGTAGAAGTGCATACACACAATACGCTTAAAATATTACAAATTTTCGGTTTTAGCAATCCTATCTGGATTGTGACACCCAACTGAGCAAAAAGGGAGTTCTAGTAGGTGGCAACCGGGGAGAAGAGAGCAGGGTGTGGTGGAATATGTTCACAAATGCACTGCATACTTGAATAAGACTTGAATAGCAACAGCAATAATAATGTGAATACATAAAACATAGACAAGGAAAAGGTAAGAAAAATGATAAAAGTGAGTAACATGGCGGAGAGGGAACTGGCATAACTGGACCAAGTTATACTATAGTCACAGCAACAATACTGGCTTCTTCTTCCAACTCAGATCTATAAAATGGGTACGTATATGCTCCTTAATGACAATCATGGATCTACACATTTGTCTTCAACTGTCCAACACCAACCACTCTAAATTCTCTCATGTCTTGATCCTAAATACATCCTCAGTACCAACTGTTTCAAGGTCACTCTAACAGTTACAGCTTTAGGATGCTATTGAACTACCCAACATGTGAAAGATCATTTTTGCTAAAAGGAGCTTAGTTCCTTGGGGGACACCACCATCAACACTGGCTAGCAAGAAACTTCCAATGTGACTTAAATTTTTCTGTGAAGAACAGAATTCTAAAACATGATTTTATTGGTGTGGGCTGTAGCACAGTTTATAAAATGCCTGTCTAGCATACACAAAGGCCCAGAATCAATTCCCAACACTGCATAAAGCAGTTCTAATAAAACATACCTATAGTTCTAACACTTAGAAAGAAAAAACAGGAGAATCATAAGGTCAAGGTCATCCTCAGCTACAGGACAGGTTGGATGTCAACCTGAGATATATGAAATACTATTTCCATTTTTCACTAATTCTATGAATACAGCAGAATTTTATCCGAGTGGATATTATTTGGCAGAAGTGTCTTTGCTTTGTAGCTTCAGTAGCCCTGGCATTTTCTATCTCATATTTTATAAGGGTTAGTTTTTATTTGGTAGTTAATAATTCCCACACAGAAACACAGGCACATATTAAGCATGTCCTTTATGTGCCTATATATACACAAGGACATAAAGTTTATATAAACACACATACAGAGACATAAGGTTATGGAGGATGACTGAAGTTCAAGGATGAAATGTTACAAGTTAGAAGCTAGGTGGGGTTGTTTTGCCTGTTATCTCAAGATTGGAAGAGAGGACAAGAAAGCAAAAAGATTGCCTGGTTAAGAAAAAAAAAGCCTGTTCTACACAGTGAGTGCCAGGCCAGCCAGGGCTGCACAGTAAAATTCAGTCTCAGAAAAACCAGCAAGCAAAAAAAGAGCTGCAAGTGATATTACTGAATTCATCTACCATGCCTGAGACTCTTGAACACAAACTAGCTTTCCAGAACCTTTCTGCTGTCCCTGCTTAGTCTATACATTATGAACCTGAGGTTTCTTACTTCCCTGGTTTTTCTCACATACTGAGATAGACAGTCAGGCATGCCCTGATAGCTCAATCGTGCTTGGGGAAGAAACTTCCACAGGTTGTAGAGACTGAGGTCCTTCCATTGTGTCATATAGACTTTTCACAGTTTGAAAGAGACACGAATTCTGAAGAAGGCATGGTTGTACCTAGACGGTACTTGGCTGCCGAGAGCAGCGACTGCTGCCCTCCAGGAATGCTTCTTTCATCTTGCCTCCAAGTGTCTGGAATATGCTTTGGGGATGCATTTCTGCACTGGGTTGAGTCTCTCAACTGGCTCAAGGCTAAGTGACTCAGACTAACAAGCATGAGAGACCAACAATCACAGCAGATTATTCACGTGTAACTGGAGATCCCTGGAAGAAAAGCAAGCGCACAGTAGCTTGCGTTCAACTTAAATGCTTGAAGTTCTTTCGGAGTTTTGGTGAGAGAAGAGACATTTCTCACGCTCCTGCTGGAAAACGAGATACAGGAGTTGGTCTCAGGGCCAGCAAGCATGGGTTCAAACTCGGGAACCCTCACATTTTAGCAGTGAGCCTTTAGACACACTGATCAAACCTTAGTGTCCTAAAATGAAAGACAACACCCTGCAGGGCCCATCTAAAAGCAACTGGTTCATTATAAACTCCAAAGATATGAGTTTATGAGCTTCAACTGTCATGCTACTGCCCTCAGAATCCAAACAAGTAACTTAGCAAAAACAATATCTCATATAGACGAGATGTTTTTATGCTGTCCTCCCCATGTGTGCTTGCATACATGTGTATAAATATGCATGCTTGCAGGTACAAATACATATGTATGTGCATTTGTCTGAAGGCCAGAGGACAACCTTGGGTATAATTTCTTGAGAGCTGTTCCCCTCTCCCTCTATTTTGATACAGGGTCACTCACTGGCCTTGAATGTATTGGTTAGGTTAGGCTAACTGGCCATTGAACTCCAAGGGTTTGCCTGTCTTGGCTTCCCAGATGGGATTAGAAACCCACATCATCACATTCATTTTTTTTATAAAAGAAAGCATTTAATTGTTACTTGATTACCATTTCAGAAGTGTAGTCCATGGTGGTAGTAGGGTCGGGGCACAGTTGCATGCAGGCAGACCCACATTCATCTTCTTATAAAGGTGCTGGAGTTCAAACTTAGGTCTTCATCCTTGCTGTACAAGCGCATTATCCCCTGACCCATCTCCCCAGCCACTGATCAAGCCTTTGAATCACTGCTTATTAAACTATAATTTAATAAGCACTGTGTGTAAATACACACCCATTGGGCACTGCTTATTTCACCTAGTAGGATATTGCCAGTTCCTTTTTGAACAAGAAATTTAAAAGAGACTGCAACCCCATATCATTTTTGAGCATCTTCTATACACTGTATTAGAAAGCCTATTGCATAGCTTCTAACCAAACCCAGATACTATCCAGCCAAGCCCTCACTAGAAAGAAGTAAGAGGATGTTAGTGAAAATGGTCATGATTGGACATTGCTTGTGATTTTGTTATATCTGCTTCTGTACAAAGCCATCTATGGTTCCCCTGGATATCTATAACAGTCTGTCTGAAATGTTACAAGTACCAAAGGTGGCTTCTGTGTTCACCTCCAGACACACAGCAGTAGCTTCCCCTATAGCATAACATGGATGTAACCTGTTTACCTGGAATTCAGAGGTTCCAGGTTGTTATATGTTTTCCCTCAAACCTAAACCTATACCCTTACAAGAGGATTTAATAACCTCAGTGCCATATACTCAAGGAAACATTGACAAGACTCAGACTGCTTTTGATTTACTCAGTAAATAGTAGCTAATGCGTTAGAGTTTATTTGTGCTAAAAATTAATTCTACTTTTATGAACTACAATATTTTATATAGATTTGTGCAAAATGTCAAGTACCCGCAGAAAATAGAGCACTTCAGGCCAGAAAGTAAGTCTTTGCTCTACATTCTATTAAATGCTCAAATTCCAGTGAGCAGAGTTCATAATAAAATTATTTTGAAAGGATCATTCATGTGCATCACAGTCACAGTCAAATAACTAATGCACAGTGCCTGTGTTTACTTAGTGACAAAACTTTACAACGCATGTTTTGACCTGTTCATTGTTTTCAGAAGTAAAGGATCCATTTTAAAGCTCTCCCCTCAGATCCTCTAGAAAGACCAAACAGTGTAAAGAAATATCTAATTCTGTCCAAAGTAACCCTCACTAAGTGATGTGTCTGGAAGTTTTTTTGCTGTTAACCACAGAAGTATAGCCACTATGGACATGCTTAGAGTTACATTCTGCATGTTTCCTTTACTGGAAAAAATGGGTCCTTCTCTGGCTTTGACTTCTGGTACTTGGAATATTTTTTTTCCTTTTAGGGAGAAATGACAAGAGAAGATAAAAATTTTGTATGATGTATTCCTATTTTTTGACAAGCTAAAGGATATAACCATATCATAATTACTCTTAACCGGTTAGAATTCAAGCTGTTTTACTTCATAAAACTCCCAATACACTTAAAAGTTCTGCCATCCACAGCAGGATCTCATCAACCTGAGTACCATCCATGTATAAAGGGTGGTCTCCAGAGTTCCTCGACTTCTGCAGGCTGTTAACCTGAGCACAACTGTTCATCCACTTCTCATCCCGGGCTAAAAGAAGACAGATTTTTATACCCCACAAATCACTGTCATATCTTCCATGCTCATCACATCAGACCCACTGAGGAAGGTTAATTTATAAAGCTGCAGCCATTTGGAAAGATGAAGCAGAAAATGTGGGTATGGAAGAAGCACTCTATTGGCATTTGGGCCATAGCTGGTCACCTGCAACATGCTGGTCTGAAGAATCCATATCTGTGAGTTTGTTATCTTACCATTAGCAGAGGTGGTGGTGGGGGACTGGGGAAGGGGAAAGCCTTTGGAATGTAAACAAAGAATATAGAAAATAAAAAATAAAAAAAAGAAAGCAAAAAAAAAAAAAGAGTGCCAACAGGCATGTCAGATGGTGAGCACAGAGGCCAACCAACATTCCATGATCAGACTCCAGGTCCCCTCTCTGACTGCCTGCTTCATCCCCAAAAAGTCAGATGGAAAGGCTTGGCAGGGATGCCAATACCTGAAAGCTTAACCAGAGTGTGGAGTTCGCAACCATTTTCAAACCACAAGGACACAAATGCTGTTTGAGCTCTGAAGACTTTCCTTTTTTATTACTGTGGGGCTCCAATTCATTCTACATTGAGTATTTCAGTGGATCAGAGGTTACTGAATAAGGAAAAAGATAAATGATTACTGAAGGATGGAACTGAATAATGCTCTCCCCAACCCCTTAGGTTAGCAGAGCTGCCATGGAGCCACTATCCCCACACCCTCGGTAGACTTGCAGTCCCAGATGGTAGCATTGTCTAGAATGAATAAGCACATATACTGTTGCTATGGTATCATGTGGCTGGAAATATTCTATATGAGGCTGACCTGGCCAACGCTAGAACATTCAGGAGTCAGAGTGTGGTGTTTCTGTGATACAGCATTCTGGGAACTATGGTAGAGAAGAGGGCTAGGAAAGAGCCTTGTTCGAGTCATTGGTCTCTAAGCTGGGTGTGTTTCCTGTCACAGAGTTATGAGACCCTTAGAATCTCCAGAGTGATCAGTGTCTACCCTATGTATCTTAATTTTAGTTTTGTTGCTGTGATAGACACCATGATGGAACAAGCAATTTGGAGAAGAGGAAGGTGTTGTTTGAGGTTACAAGATATACCCTGTTATCCGAGAAGGCTAAGGTAGAATCCTGGAGGCAGGAACTAAAGCAGAGGCCATGGAGGAATATTGCATTCTGACTCGCTTTTCTTGGTTTGCTCAGCCTGCTTTCCTTTACCACCTAAGACAGCCTGCATTGGAAGCAAGGCCTACCACACTGCTGCCAGCAGAGTGACATATCTCGGTGTGGGAAGGATGCTATGGTTCTGACTGAATACAGGTGAAGAATGCATGTCTAATTTCCTCAGGAAAAAAATTGCTTATAATACCATGTCAAAGGCATTACATGACTATGGAATTATAAGAGTTTTTTTTTTTCTCCCTGAGGAAATGAGACGTTGGTCACACAGTGATCGTACTAGTGGGTTTAGTGTAAATATGAAGAATATATAGAGAACTCAAAATGTTTCACAATACCTTAGTCAAAGTTTATGAATCAAAGTATTTTTAATAAAATGCTAAATATATTATTATCATCTTATTATATACCTCTCACTGTGATGCCCCTTTAGTTTTTTTTTTATTTTTACTATATGTATGTGTGTATTCATATCTTGTGTATATACACATGTGCATGAGGAGGCTGCTAGGGACAACTTCAGATGTCATCATCATAAGCACTATTGACCTCTTTGAGACAGTGTCACTGGCCTGGATTTCATTAACTAGGCTATATTGGCTGACCAGTGAGCTACAGGAATCCTCCACATCTCCACCTCTAGGCACTGCTATTATAAGTAAACCCCACCATACCTAGTTTTTACATGAGTTACTAGAGACTCAGATCCTTGGACTCACAAAGTAAACACTTTATTGTCTGAGCTATCTTCCCATCCCTTTCCCAAACTGAGACCTGGAGGTAGCACAGTAACTCACCTGTTGGATTAAGTCACAGAGAAGGATGGATTCTTGAGTCCGGTTCTACTGGTTCCCCATCTCTCATCCCTATGGGTCCTATGCACTTCTCTGCATCCTGTGCATCTCTCTGCATCTTCCACATCTCTCTGCATCTCTACGCATCCTGTGCATTTTTCTAACTGTATCCAGCTTAATTAAAGATAATTTTCATAAACATCATGATATTTCAGTTAAACATGGGCCTACAATCATTAACAGTATATAAGAACTTCCAAACTCCATTCTTATACAGACCACCGAAATCAGAAAGGTAATATAAAACCCAAGGAAGTTTTCATTGAATGCTTTGAAAAGGGGGAGGTAGTTGAGGGTGAGAGTTGTCATTCCACATTAAAGACTGTGTTTAACAGCTTTTCACAAGCCGACCCTGACTTCCAAGAAATAAAACGACAATGGCAGATTTATCAATCTTGAGAGCCACAATCTTTTATAAAGAGGAGTGGGCACACTTCTGAGGACCCTTGATGATGGCACTGTAAAGTCCAGATCACCCAATAGACTGGAAAACAATTTGGGGATCAGGTTCCAACGGTTCTCTGGTTTTAAGGGAGTTAAGTCTATGTTGATGATGCAAAGGGAGGAGGATGCAAAAATGAATTTAGAGTTTTCCAGGACCACAAGGAATGTCACACAATGGTGGCCACATATGTAAAACCAGGATGTCTCTCCTAGAGGCCTACAGGAATCTTTCAAAATTATCAGGGAAAGATGTTTTATATCATCAGTCCAGCTTTGGAGACATTTTGTTGGAGAAACATGTTTCTTGCTGCCCCTTTCCCGTACTCTTCCAGAGGGGTCCCTGACCGCCATCCAATGCTTGGCTGTATCTGCATCTGTCTCACTCAGCTTCTGGTTAGGACCTCTCAGAGGACAGACATGCTAGGCTCCTATCTGCAAGCACATCATGCCATCAGTAATAGTCTGGGAGATTGGTTTCCACCCACACTGCAGCACCCCTGAGAACTTAATGAGTTTCATATTTTTACCAGGCCATTAACTCTACCATGGTGAAAAGGATTTGAAATCTCCTTTGAAAACTCAAAGTTGGACCCATCTCTTGCATACCCAACTCCCCAAACCCTCCAGGTACTTTCTTCATTCTCTGAGTGCAGATGCATGGATGAGGGTACTCTATTTTCCTGCCCAGTCAAGGCCCCCTCTCTCAACAGAACCTGCCTCTTCCCTCCCTGACTCTTCAGGATGTTTGTCATGAGTTTTTAGGGACTGTTCTGTCTTTTTTTTTAAATTTTTATTTTCTATATTCTATGTTTACATTCCAAAGGCTTTCCCCTTTCCCAGTTACCCCCCACCATATGTCCCATAATTCCTCTCCCCCCCTGCTATTCCCCACTCATTCCCCCCCCACGATTTCTCTGTTCTGGGTCTACAATACTGGATCCAAACTTTACAGGCCCAGGGTCCTCTCCTTTCTTCTTCTTGGGAGTCATTTGACTTGCTAATTGTGCCTTGAGTATTTAGGGCTTCTGGGCTCATTAATATCCACTTATCAGTGATTGCATTTCATGTGTGTTCTTTTGTGATTGGGTTAGCTCACTTAGGATGATATTTTCCAGATCTAACCCTTTACCTACAAATTGCATGAGTTCATTATTTTTAATTGCTGAGTAGTACTCCATTGTATAAATATACCACATTTTCTGTATCCATTCCTCTTTTGAGGGATATCTGGGCTCCTTCCAATTTCTGGCTATTATAAACAAGGCTGCTATAAACATAGTGGAGCATGTGTCTTTATTGTATGCAGAGGAATCCTCTGGGTATATGCCCAGGAGTGGTATGCCAGGGTCCTCTGGAGGTGACATGCCCAATTTTCTGAGAAACCACCACACTGATTTCCAGAGCAGTTTTAACATTTTGCAATCCCACCAACAGTGGAGGAGTGTTCCTCTTTCTCCACATCCTCGCCAATACCTGTTGTCTCTTGAGTTTTTAATCTTAGCCATTCTGACTGGTGTGAGGTGGAAGCTCAGGGTTGTTTTGATTGGCATTTCCCTGATGACTAATGGTGTTGAACATCTCTTAAGGTGTTTCTCGGCCATCCACATTTCTTCTAAAGAAAATTCTTTGTTTAGCTCTGTACCCCATTTTTTGATAGGGTTATTTGGTTCTTTGCGGTCTACCTTCTTAAGTTCTTTGTAATATTGGATATTAGCCCTCTGTCAGATGTGGGGTTGGTGAAGATCATTTCCCACTTTGTTGGTTGCCGTTTTGTCCTTCTGACAGTGTCCTTTGCCTTACAGAAACTTTGTAATTTTAAGAGGTCCCATTTGTCAATTCTTGATCTTAGAGCATAAGCTATTGGTGTTCTGTTCAGGAACTTTCCCCCTGTGCCCATGTCCTCCAGGGTCTTCCCCAGTTTCTTTTCTAATAGTTTCAGTGTGTCTGGTTTTATGTGGAGGTCCTTGATCCACTTGGAGTTGATCTTAGTACAAGGAGATAAGAGTGGGTCAATTCGCATTCTTGTGCATGTTGACCTCCAGTTGAACCAGCACCATTTGTTGAAAAGGCTATATTTTTTCCACAGGATGGTTGTGGCTCCTTTATCAAAGATCAAGTGACCATAAGTCTGTGGGTTCATTTCTGGGTCTTCAATCCTATTCCATTGATCTACCTGCCTGTTGCTGTACCAATACCATGCAGTTTTTAACACAATTGCTCTGTAGTACTGCTTGAGGTCAGGGATATTGATTCCCCCAGAAGTCCTTTTATTGTTGAGAATAGTTTTAGCTATCCTGGGTTTTTTGTTGCTCCAGATGAATTTGAGAATTGCTTTTTCTAGATCTATGAAGGATTGATTTGGGATTTTGATGGGGATTGCATTGAATCTGTAGATTACTTTTGGCAAGATGGCCATTTTTACTATATTGATCCTGCCAATCCAGGAGCAAGAAATATTTTTCCATCTTCTGAGGTCTTCTTCGATTTCTTTCTTCAAGGACTTGAAGTTCCTGTCCTACAGATCTTTTGCTTGTTTGGTTAAAGTTACGCCAAGGTACTTTATGTTGTTTGTGGCTGTTGTGAAGGGTGTTATTTCCCTAACTTCTTTCTCAGCCTGCTTGTCCCTTGAGTACAAGAAGGCTACTGATTTGCTGGAGTTAATTTTATAACCAGCCACTTTGCTGAAGTTGTTTATCAGCTGTAGAAGTTCTCTGGTGGAGTTTTTTGGATCGCATAAGTAGACTATCATATCGTCTGCAAATAATGATACTTTGACTTCTTCCTTTCCAATTTGTATCCCTGTGACTTCCTTATGTTGTCTAATTGCTCTCACTAGAATTTCAAGTACAATATTGAAAAGATATGGAGAGAGAGGGCAGCCTTGTCTAGTCCCTGATTTTAGTGGGATTGCTTCAAGTTTCTCTCCATTTATTTTGATGTTGGCTACTGGTTTGCTGTAGATTGCTTTTACTATGTTTAGGTATGGGCCTTGAATTCCTGCTCTTTCCAAGACTTTTAGCATGAAAGGATGTTGAATTTTGTCAAATGCTTTTTCAGCATCTAATGAGATGACCATGTGGTTTTTTTCTTTTAGTTTGTTTATGTAGTGGATTACATTGATGGATTTCCGTATATTGAACCATCCCTGCATCCCTGGAATGAAGCCTACTTGATCATGGTGAATGATCGTTTTGATATGCTCTTGGATTCGGTTGGCAAGAATTTTATTTAGTATTTTTGCATCAATATTCATAAGAGAAATTGGCCTGTAGTTCTCTTTCTTTGTTGGATCTTTTTGTGGTTTAAGTATCAGCGTAATTGTGGTTTTGAAGAAGAGTTGGGCAGTGTCCCTTCTGTCTCTATTTTGTGGAATCGTTTGAAGAGTATTGGTGTTAAGTCTTCTTTGAAGGTCTGGTAGAATTCTGCACTAAAACCATCTGGTCCTGTACTTTTTTTGTTTGGGAGGCTTTCTATAACCCCTTCTATTTCTTTAGGGGTTATGGGACTGTCTAGCTGATCTACTTGATGCTGATTTAATTTTGGTATTTGGTATCTGTCTAGGAAATTGTCCATTTCCTCCAGATTCTCCAGTTGTTTTGAGTATAAGCCTTTGTAGTAGGATCTGATGATCCTTTGAATTTCCTCCGTTTCTGTTGTTACATCCTCCTTTTCATTTCTAATTTTGTTAATTGGATACTGTCTCTGTGCCCTTTGGTTAGTCTAGCTAAGGGTTTATCTATCTTGTTGATTTTCTCGAAGAACCAGCTCTTGGTTTTGTTGATTCTTTGTATGGTTCTCTTTGTTTCTACTTGATTGATTTCAGCCCTTAGTTTGATGATTTCCTCTCTTCTACTCCTCTTGGGTGAGTTAGCTTCTTTTTGTACCAGGGCCTTCAGGTGTGCTGTTAAGTTGCTAGTGTATGCTCTCTCCAGTTTCTTTTTGGAGGCACTCAGGGCTATGAGTTTTCCTCTTAGCACTGCTTTCATTGTGTCCCAAAGATTTGGGTAGGTTGTACCTTCATTTTCATTGAAGTCTAAAAAGTCTTTGATTTCTTTCTTTATTTCTTCCTTGACCAAGGTGTCATTGAGTAGAGTATTGTTCAGTTTCCATGTGTATGTGGGCTTTCTGTTGTTCTTCTTGCTATTGAAGACCACTTTTACTCCATAGTGATCCGATAGACATGGGATTAGTTCATTCTTCTTGTATTTGTTGAGGTCTGTCTTGTGACCAATAGACATGGGATTAGTTCATTATTCTTGTATTTGTTGAGGTCTGTCTTGTGACCAATTATAAGATCAATTTTTGAGAAGGTACCGTGCTGTGCTGAGAAAAAGGTATACTCTTTTGCTTTAGGATCGAATGTTCTATATATATCTGTTAAATCCAATTGGTCCAAAGCTTCAATTAGTTTCACTGTGTCCCTGTTTAGTTTCTGCTTTCCTGATCGGTCCATTGAGGAGAGTGGAGTGTTGAAGTCACCTACAATTATTGTGTTAGGTGAGATATGTGCTTTAAGCTTTAGTAAAGTTTCTTTTACAAATGAGGGTGCCCTTACATTTGGCGCATAGATGTTCAGTATTGAGAATTCTTCTTGGTGGACTTTCCCTTTGACAAGCAAGAAGTGACCTTCTGTGTCTCTTTTGATGACTTCAGGTTGAAAGTCAATTTTATCTGATATTAGAATGGCTACTCCGACTTGTTTCCTGGGACCATTTGCTTGTAAAACTGTCTTCCAGCCTTTTACTCTAAGGTAGTGTTTGTCTTTGACACTGAGATGTGTTTCCTGTATGCAGCAAAATGTAGGGTCCTGTTTCCGTATCCAGTCTGTTAGTCTGTGTCTTTTTATTGGGGAATTGAGTCCATTGATATTAAGAGATATTAAGGAATAGTAATTATTACTTCCTGACATTTTGGGCATTATTATTATTATTATTATTATTATTATTTTTATTATTATTTGTATTTGAGTGGTTCTCTTCTTTTGGGTTGGATGAGATGGGGTTTCTATCTTGTTTCTTCTGGGGTGTAGTTTCCCCCCTTGTGTTGGTATTTTTCCCCAATTATCCTTTGTAGGGCTGGGTTTGTAGATAAGTATCGTGCAAATTTGGTTTTGTCGTGGAATACCTTGGTTTCCCCATCTATGGCAATTGAGAGTTTTGCTGGGTATAGTAGTTTTGGCTGAAGTTTGTGTTCTCTTAGGGTCTGCATGAGGTCTGCCCAGGATCTTCTAGCTTTCATTGTCTCAGGTGAGAAGTCTGGTGTTATTCTGATAGGTCTTCCTTTATATGTTACTTGTCCTTTTTCTCTTACTGCCTTTAATATTCTTTCTTTGTTTAGTACATTTGGGGTTTTGATTATTATGTGACGGGAAGTATTTCTGTTCTGGTCCAGTCTATTTGGGGTTCTATAGGCTTCTTGTATATTCATGGGCATCTCTCTCTTTAGGTTGGGGAAGTTTTCTTCCATAATTTTGTAGAAGATATTTGCTGGCCCTTTGAGTTGTAGATCTTCATTCTCATCTATCCCTATAATCCTTAGGTTTGGTCTTCTCATTATGTCCTGGATTTCCTGAATGTTTTGGGTTATCAGCTTTTTGCATTTTGCATTTTCTTTAATTGTTGAATCCATGGTTCCTATGGTATCTTCAGCATCTGAGATTCTGTCTTCTACCTCTTGTATTCTATTGTTGATATTTGCATCTATGACTCCTGATTTCTTCCCAAGGTTTTCTATCTCCAATGTTGTCTCCCTTTGCGATATAGTTGTTTCTACTTCTGTTTTTAGATTCTGTATGGTTTTGCTCAGATCTTTCAGTTGCTTGTTTGTGTTTTCCTGTAATTCTTTAAGGGATTTTTGTGTTTCCTCTTTTATGACTTCTACTTGTTGACCCATGTTCTCTTGTATTTCTTTAAGTGATTTTTGTTTCTCCCCCTTATTGGGATTCATTTTTTGCTCTATATTCTCCTGGATTTCTTTAAGTGATTTTTGTGTCTGCCTTGTATGGGCTTCTAGCTTTTGATCTATTTTCTCCTCTATTACTTTAAGAAATTTTTCTAAGTGATCCTCAATCTGCATCTTTACCAGTGATTTTAGATCTGAGTCTTGTTTTTCTGGTGTGTTGAGATATCCGAGATTTAATTGTGTTTGCCTTGTAAGGGCTTCCAGCTTTTGATCTATTTTCTCATGTATTACTTTAAGAGATTTATCTAAGTGTTCCTCTATCAGCATCCTGACCAGTGATTTTAGATCTGAGTCTTGTTTTTCTGGTGTTTCGGGCTATCCAAGATTTATTGCTGTCGGGGAACTGGGTTTGGATGCCGCCATACTGCCTTGATTTCTCTTAGTAACGATCTTATGTTTGCCTTTTGGCATCTGGTTAACTCTGGTGTTAGTTGGTCCTGTAGATACTAGCTGGTGCTTGACCTTCCTGTGGGCTCATAAGGCTATTTCCCAGCGACTGGGACACCTGAACCACTGCCCTGCAGGGCTCCTGCTCACAGATTGCTGACAGGTGGCCTGAGTCCCCCGGGGTCTTAAACTCAGGATATCCCAGGTACTTGGTTCCGCCTGTTGGGCAGCTGCTCTGCACTGCTCCTGCTCAGGGTTTGCTGTCTGGTATCCTGTTTTCCCGGGGTCTTAAATTTGGGATATCTCAGTTATCTGGTTCTTTCTGCTGGTCCAAAGCTGCTGGGAAGCTTGCTGAGGCTGGCTCCCCTACTGCCGGCTGGATGGGAAGCAGCTGGCAAGATGGTGCTGTCTGCAGGGAGTTCGGGGTTCGCCCTGCAAGTGCAGAGCGCAGGCTCAGCCGCTGTGCCCCAAACCGCTACTCTGTGTGCAGCTCCCGCTCCAGGCCTGAGTCCCCAAAGGTCTTAAACTCAGGCTATCTCGGGTACCTGGTTCCGCAGGCTGGGTCTGAGCACCTGGGAAGCTGGCTGGGTCTGACTTCCCCGCCACCGGCTGGATGGGAAGCTCGGGACTATTCTGTCTTTATCACATTGTAACAATGCTGCATGCCATCATGATTCCTGTGCCATCTAAACGAGACAGAAATCTCATGAAGAGGCCACAGGCCATCATCCTTTTGTTGTCAGTGGGATGTCCCACATAGATTAATGGGATGAATATGAACTTTGTTTTATAAAGGTAATTTTTTCCCTGAACTTTTGATATTTTCACTGTCATTTGTGAACCAATCATCTTGGAAAAATCTTACTCAGCATACACAGTGCTTAAGCAATATTCTAACCTCTTGGGGTTATAGTAATAACTATACAGGATAGAGAATAAGTTAATCACTAGGTATGATGATATAAATCTTGTTGCTCATGCAGAGGGATGGGTAGCATCCAGCACCAACCATTTCAAATGGGATGGGCGTCTCAGCCTTTCAGTTCTGGGTTTACATATTTAATCTGAGGTTGGATGAGATGATTTCTGAGTTCTCTATTGTAACTTTATTCTCTCTTACCACTGTCTAAACAGCACATTGTCCAAAGCGACTGAAAGAGATGCCTTCTTAAGTGAATCCCTCTGTGATTCACTAGAGCTTGTTATACACAAACGTATTGAGTTGCTGTTCTTGAGCTTTTCAGTGACCTAGCCATGGCCCTTGAGAAAAAAGTTTTTAAAACCAACTTCCCTAAAACCTATGAAAGAAAAGGCTGCTCATTTCTCCTAATAAATGACTTTGGCCTTCAAATGAGAAAGTACATAATAATAAATACAGATCTTTCCCCCTTCAATCAAATGTTAACATTATATATTGTTGGATAAGGGAAGAATTAATCATAAAAAAATCCCATCAGTAAATTAGGAAATATATGAAAATGTATAATTAAAGTATCAAAATATACATAAAAATAAAGTATTAAAAAGATAATAAAAGTAAAAAATTATATCCACCCAAAACTATCTTAAGAAAATCACTAAATTTAAAAGTTACATAAAAGCTTCTGTATTGTGCTTGGATAATTAAATTAATATAAAAACCTACAAAGATCAATCTTCTGGTGTTATGGGGTGTGGACTCAGGAGCTCAAGGTTGCGGGGTTTGAGAAAATGGTTCCGGGTCAAAGGGCATCAGTGACAGTTTCCCGGCATTATTTCTCTGAGGTAGGTACTGGATATGCAGGGATTTCCAGCTAGAATGTGAGCTCCCTTTATATGTTCTGCCAGACACTCATCAATTCTTTTGGCAACTTTTTTAAAATGCAAAATTAAACTAAGACGATTGAAGTTCAAATAGAGCCCATCCCATGTGGTTGTTCACTAATAAAGCAAGAGACAAGTGCTGTGAGAATGGAGAGCTCATGGAAGCTGGCAGGAGAGCTGGATGAGGCCTCAGAAAGCAGGGGCCAGCAATGGACTTATGGACATCAGTCAGTCTCTCTAACAAACATTTTCTCAAATACTAGTTATGTTTATTTAATTTTCAGTTTCTTTTCAAATTTGGAAAGATACTAAAGATGGCATGAAAATTATTTTCTAACCTATCATTGGTGAAGCTTGCTTGTGTGGTTTTGTTCCATCCTTTGTAGAGATTGGCATAGCTGTAGGACTGAGGCATTAGATCTACAAGGTGGGCCAGGAGTAGTAGTATCACGCAATTCTGCTCAGAAACAAAGAAATGTTATGTATGGTGGTGGTTTGCATAGGAATGGCTCCCATAGACTCATGTATGTGGCCATTGGGAGTATCGTTATTAGGAGGTGTGGCCTTGTTGGACAAAGTGTGTCACTGTGGAGGTGTGCTTGCACATGATATATGCAAAGGAGACATAGTCTCCTCCTTTTTGCCTGGGGAATCAAGATGTAAAACTCTTGGCTCCTCTAATACCTTGTCTGTCTGTGTGATGCCATGATTCTCACTGTGATGATAAGAACTAATCCTCTGAAATTGTAAGTCAGCCTCAATTATAAGAGTTGCCATAGCCACATTGTATCTAACTAAGACATATACAGAACAAAACAAAATACCATGATAAGTGGGTGTATCACAGGAACAGAAGCCACCTGAAAATCTCTCAACAGCCAAAACAGTCCCAAACAATTTGAACAATGAAATAAATATCATTTTGAGTTATGACTCAAAGTACAACATATACCTATTCATATTGTTAGAAGTAATCTAACCAATTAATAAGTACAGAAAGAGAAATAACTTATGCATAAAATTTCAAAAAATATGTTGATTCTTTACTCTTAAAGAAAGAAACATAACTCTTTATTTAATCCATATTGTGATTTTATTGGTGTACATTATTGTACATAGTCCTAGAGACTCTAATTCTGAGATGTTGGCTTTCCCCATTACCTCTTTCAACAGAATTAATTACACAGAAAAAGGAAAGATATTTTCCTATTTATTTGCCATTCCTATGCAAACCACCACCATACATAACATTTCTTTGTTTCCGAGCAGAATTGCGTGATACTACTCCTGGCCCACCTTGTAGATCTAATGCCTCAGTCCTCCAGCTATGCCAATCTTTACAAAGGATGGAACAAAACCACACAAGCAAGCTTTACCAATGATAGGTTAGAAAATAATTTTCATGCCATCTTTAGTATCTTTCCAAATTTGAAAAGAAACTGAAAATTAAATAAACATAACTAGTATTTGAGAAAATGTTTGTTAGAGAGACTGACTGACATTTTATGCCTAAGTTATTTCTCTTTCTCTACTTATTAATTGGTTAGATTACTTCTAACAATATGAATAGGTATATGTTGTACTTATGCCTTAAGGAACAAAATGCCTTAAAAATGCTACCTGAGGAAAAAAGTGTTTATTTTGTCTCATAGTTTGAGGGTACAGTCCATTTCAGTGGGCAAGGCATGGCGCCATCAGTGTGAGGTAGAACACACCGCATCTGCAACGAGGAAGCCGAGAGACACAGTGGTGGCTCTTGATTTGCTTTCTATTTGTCATCAGGTTTTAGACTTCAGTCCATGGAATGGTACCACCCACATTCAAGGTAGGCCTTCTCAATTGGCCTAAGTTGGAAACTCCCTCACAAGCAAGCCCAGCAGGTTGTTTCCTTGGTGGTTCTAAATTCTACCAAGTTGGGGATATGAACCATCACAAGGTTGAGTACTGATAAAAAAGGATCAGGTGACAGTGATCACAATTGAGGCTTTGATGGAAATGTGTCGGTAGTCCTGGTGATAGTCCTTCAAGTCCCTTATCTCCATCTAATTATTAGAGCAATATCAAAGGAATAATAAGAGGGACCCCTTGATACAATGATTATGACTTTACAAGGTAGGTCTGAGCAATTGCCACAGCACTGAAAAGATGATGGGGCAGTCAGCGTGAATTACAAAACAGAAAGGTCATTAAGTCAAAGTTCTGACACTCCTAATATGCAGCTCAGTCAGTAATGATATTTCAGTATTTACTCATTGGTTTCAACCAGTGTATCATATTAATATAAACTGTCAGGAATGGTGAAGTGTATATGGCAATTTGCTATGCTATGTGTTCAATTTTCTTTCAATCTAAAACTGTTCTATAAGTAAATAATAAAGGAATAAACAAACAAAATATGACTCATCGTTTCCCTGGCTGGCCTCAAACTTCTGTGCCCAGCTGCTATTTCTGCCTCAGCCTCCTCCAGAGCAGCTGGGACTACAGGTGCATACCACAGGTGAGAGCCACAGGGGAGAGCCAAGGTGAAAATCACAGGTGAGTGCCACCAGTGAATGCCACAGGGGAGTACCACTGTACCTGTCTACTCTTATATTCATTTTAATACTTAACAAAAATGTCCTACCAGAAAACTGAGCTCAGTCAGAAAAGTGCCTACTAGACAAGCAAGAGGTTCCAATCTCTAATACTAATGTAAAAATTTGGGCACAGAGGTAGGTACTTATAATCCCTGTATTGAGGAGGCAAAGCCAGGTGGATTCCTGGAGTTTCCTGGTCATCCAGCCTGGCTTAACTGCTGAATTGGTGAGTACCAAGTTTAGTAAAAGACCCTATCACAAAACATAAGATGGACAGTGACAGGAATATATCAGACATTGACTGCTGGTGTCTAATGTTTGTACACACACACACACACACACACACACACACACACACAGAGAGAGAGAGAGAGAGAGAGAGAGAGAGAGAGAGAGAGAGAGAGAGAGGGTGCTGCCTAGTGTTCATCTCAAAGCTTTATCCTTTAAAGTGTTTTGCATCCCCGGGTCCAGGTACCAGTGGTTCTCAACTTTAGTAATATAACTACTTATATCACCAAGTACATTCCTATAACCACAGTCAAGCTTTCTGCTGATGAGCACTGATGTAAGAAACACCTTGTCAGCACTGCTGTGAATCCAGCTTTGCTAGCAGAAATTTTGTGTGTATGAGTCACATAGCTGTGTCTTCTGCTGTTTGTATCAAACGTCTCTCTGTCATGATAGAGAACAAGTTGCAACCATTTTTCTCTCTTGCTTGCGATGCTTTGAGAGCTCTAACAACAGGAAGATAAATAGAACAGTGATTATACTTGATTTACCAAGTATATTGAAACCACTATGTTACTTAAAGCAGGAAAATAAAAAATCTTCTATGTTATTTTTATTTCCTTGGGGAACCCATTTCTTAGGATACTGCAAATTATTGCAATTGGAAAAGAAAAATAAGGTTAAATTAAGGGAGATAAAAAAATGAAATCTAATTTTAAAAAAGTCAACTAACTGTATACTGTCTCTTGAGAGTAGACAGGACCCCTGTTAAGTTTGCAGAAGTGCTTTTAAGCCCCACCCACCCACCACCCACCCCACCCCCACCCCACCCCCACCCCACCCCCACCCTACCCCCACCCCCACCCCACCCCCACCCCACCCCCACCCCAGGCAACAAGAGGCAAGCTCCAGGCTCAACATAGAAGCCACAAGGTGCTGGACCTTCAGGTCATTCATTGTTCAGCCCTGCATAACAAGAAGGTCTTGCTAAACTTGCCTGTGTCAGAGGTCATCTCCATCTGCCTTTTAAAAACATGCTATTTTAAGGAAAAGTGCCCATTCTGGTTGTTCAGCTCAAAAATGTCTCAATGATGTCTTAACTGAAGTGCCATGTGTTCTGAAAGCAGGAAGCTGCAAAGGGCAGGGGTGCAGATGAGAAGGTGGGAGCCAAGGTGCCTCTGTTCCTCCACTCAGCCTTGTAACTAGCATGTCTGCAGAGATTAGACAGAACTGTAAAAAGGCCAGGGTGAGGAGAATATCAGGATCCCTCAAAACCAGGCATCAACAGGGTTCTTTAAACATTGACGACAGGGTAATTCCTCCTTAAGGAAGGAGTTTCTGTGAACATACAATTCCCAGGCTAGACAAAGAAACCACAAAATGTAACAGTTCTTGATCATCAGATTCAGACATAGCCACAGGCCCTGTTGGCAACTTATCCAATTGACTCTCTGGTCTAAGCAGACTTGCCAGGTGAAAATCACTGTCTTTTGGAATCAAAAGGTATAAATAGAGCAGCCAAACAGTAATCAGGCTGTTTGGACTGCTGTGATTTAGTTTTCTTGTGTGCAAAACAAAGATGAGAGTACTTTATGTGTATGAGAAAGTGGTGCCTAAAACCATATCGGGCTTCACAGAAAACATGGCTCCATTGTGATAGTTCTATCATGATATAACATGATAGTTCTATCATGAGAACTCTTTTACCATGCAGGAGACATGGCTCCATCTGTAAGGACTAAATGGTTATATTTCTATCTCAGTTACAAAGGAGGTACCTGAGCAGAATAGAGAGTATAAAGCCAGATTCACACTCATGTCAACGTGGGTTGTAGCAGAAGTGGTGGTGTATATAAGTACGAAAATAAAGTGCTCATTTACAAGTGTTGGGGAAATTAGCCCATTCTAGTGAAAATTTCTACTTATATTTCCATCTCACTTTATAAGCAAAAATAATTCAAATAGATTGACAACTTCACTGCCGAAGAAAATCTGTGAATGTCTGGGGTGAAAGAACTGCTTGATCACCTTGGATTAGGGAGGATTTCTTAGAAATGTCAGAAGATTCAAAGAGAGAAAAGGAAGGGGCTGATGAAAATCTCTGTTCAAAAATGCATGGTAGACAAGATTAAAAGCCAGTGACAGATGGGAGACAAAATGGTATCTCGTCGTGTGCAGGCAAGGAAGGATTAGTGCCAGAACATTGACAAAATGCCTGCAAATCAATAAAAACAGGAAAAATAACCTATTTGGAAGAAGGACAAAGGATGGATGAAGGAGGCTTTCTCACTGATGGGTAATCAGAAATTTCCAAACGACAGGGACCACTTTACAGTTACATTAAAATTAATAAATTAATAAACGTTCAGATATTAGCCATCGATAGTTATTATCTGGGGTGGGGAACAGGACCAGCCACAAGTGGTGACGTTATAAAGGTTCATATAATCATGTTCATAAGCTATGTAGCAATATGAGTAGAATTTCGTGGAGGCATTTTCCATAGCACAAGAGTCTTTTAAAATGCACACTAGAGATGGAGAGAGAGGAGAGGCCGCATCTGCTAGGAGCGTGCACTGCCCTTTCCAGAGAACTTGAGTTTGATTCCCAGCACCCAAGTCAGATGCTCATAACTGTCTGTAAGTCAGACTGACTCCCCTAGCATCCAAAGGCAGCTGTGTGCATATACCTACAGACACACAGACACACAGACACACGTCCATACATATAGTTTAGAATAACGAGCAAAATTGCTAGAACAGGGCCTGGGAGCTATCTCAGCTAGCTGGGAAACTTCTCCCAACAGCATGAAGACCTGGGTTTGGTCTCCAATACTTACGGTTTAAAAATAAAAAAATAAAGGAAAGAGTAGTACAGGATTACAGTTCCTGGCCAGGGGCGGGGGAAAGCGGAAGTGTTCCCAGGGTGCACTGGGCAGCCAGCCTCGCCTGTTTGGCAGGATTCAGATTGAGTGAAAACTGCTTCAGAGGATAAAAGCTCTTGTTGACATCTAATGACCTGAGTTCAGCCCTGTGCAACAACCAGCATAGTAAAAAAGAACCAAGTTCCACAAGCTATCCTCCAACACACACACACACACACACACACACACACACACACACACAAATACATAATGAAAAGTAAAAATTTAATTTGGGTCTGACAGAGGTTCTGTGGGTAAAGGCTCTTGCCACGTAAATTTGACGACCTGAGTTTGATCTCTAGAACCCAGTGACTCCTGTAAGCTGTCATATAACCTCCACGAGTATATTGTGAAACACACACACACACACCTAAACACATTCTAAATTGGGGTAGGCAGTGAAAAAAATTGTTCACTTGCCTCATACTCCTGTACATAAGTGTTAGCATTCTGTCTAAGCTCCACCCCACAGTTACCTAGCAACAGACAAGCATGCCTGACTCACTACAAAAAGGGCTGCTTGCCCCCTCCTGGCTCTAGTATTTTCTTGCTCTTGCTCTGTCCTCTTGGCCCTTCCCACCCTCTCCATGTGCCCATGGCTAGCCTCTACTCCTCTACTTCTCTCTTCTCTCTCTGTCTCTGTCTCCCTGTCTTTCTCCCTCTGTCTCTCTGTCTCTGTCTTTCTGTCTCTCTCTGTCTCTCTGTCTCTCTGTCTCTCTGTCTCTGTCTCTGTCTCTCTGTCTCTCTGTCTCTCTCTCTCTCTGTCTCTCTCTCTCTCTCTCTCTCTCTATATATATATATATATATATATACATATATAGTGTGTGTGTGTGTGTGTGTGTGTGTTTTTCTCCCTCTGCCTCTTCTAGCCTCTCAACTCCCCTCCCTATGCCCCGAATAAACCCTATTCTATACTATACCATCACGTGGTATGATATAGAATAGGGTCTATACCATCATCCTTACCCTCAGGGGGAAAGGATGCCTCAGCATGGACTCGCTGAGGCACCCCCTTCCCCCATACCTCACCACACCTCCATAGAATATATCTCCCCTCTCCTTAACTTTTAAAAAACACTGTCCTATGGCTCCATGACAATGATTTACAAACTCTGCAGGTTAGAATCCCGCCCTACTACAACATGAGCTCCAATGCTCACTAGCCTACACTTCGGAGAACTGGTAAGCTCCCTCCCCCACTGGTCAGAGTAAATGTCCACATGGTCCCAAAGAAGAGCTCTTGAGCTTGAAGCTACCCCTATGCTGCTCCTCTGAGTTTCAAATGTACTGACCCTCGTTCTAGGACTTTTTCCCTTGGGTGAGATTTTCCTCTCTCCTTTGAGACAGTTTCTTTCTTGCTGCCAAGAAATTCCCAGGCCTGGCTAAACTGCTCTCTGTGGCTCAGGAGCACCAGCTTCGAGTAGAGCATAGCCCTGGTCCATCATGTGATGAGTTGGTGGTCTGACCTGTACTAGAGTCTTTCTGGTTATTGATGATGCACTCAGGATGCTGGTAGGGGTCATTAATAACCCCGTTCTCTCACCCATGGGTTGGTCTTCACAGCCTCGTCCCTACTTACTGGGATATCTTGGTTTAATTGACAGTTAACAGAAAACAGTATCTCTACATGGCCACTAAACTGGCACCTTCTTGACAGCCTGTAGCATAGGCTTCCCCCTCCCCCCTCCCTCATTTGCTCACTCCTACCTGCCACTGTAGCTGCTGGTTCCCAGCCACAAAGCAGGTCTGGGTCCCGCCACTGCCATGGACTCTGTTTACTACCCTCCCCACTCTCACATTTGCTCCTCAGCTCTGCTCCTGGTTTGCCTCATGAAAAGTGGGTCCGGCCAGTCACAAAAGAACACACATGCTACGCACTCACTGATGAGTGGATATTAGTCCAAAAGCTCAGAATTCCCGGACCATATGAAGCTCAAGAAGAAGGAAGACCAAAATGTGAAAACTTCAGTGCTTCTTAGAAAGGGGAAACAAAATACTCACAGGAGGAAATATGTAGACAAAGTGTGGAGCAATGACTGAAGGAATGAGAAAAAAATTTTTAAATAAATTCATTAACTAGCTAAGACTGACAAATTTGCTACAGACCTCACGCTAAAAGATGCACAAGTTCAGATGTAAGATTTCACAGATGCAATTTGTTACTTCCTTACCTAAATAGTTTCTATTAATTAAGTGCTTCATATTTCCTCTTCTTGCTATGCCACTGTCCTAACATTATTCTAGTACTTATAAATGAAACATTTCACTATATGATATAACTGTATAATCACAAAGTCTTATTCCTTCTGCTCCACAAAAAAAAAAAAAAAAAAAAAAACAACAAACACCTCATAGAATATTCATATTATTAACTCATTTTGTTATCTGTTTTGTAAATTTATAAGCTACAGAAAACCCACTCAGATCTACCTCTCATGGACCAAATATACTCCACCCAGATAAATTCATCTACCTAAAGTTCTTTCTTACTACATATTCCAGAGGGTGGGATTCCTCTGAGTTTCAAATGTACATCTAATGAAATGTTTTCTTTCTTCCAAATGCACTTAATTTTATTCTCTACCTTTAATATGTGTGTATATATGTGTGTGTGTGTGTGTGTGTGTGTGTGTGTGTGTGTGTTTTAGCATCTTGTCAAGTCCAGACACTTACTACATCTAGGACAGCTCCGGAGAAGCAACCTACAGATGCTCCAACCTCTTCTCATAGACTCTGATGCTTCTGCTGGACACAGATGGTTCCAGATTCTCCTAAGACTGGACAAACATCCACATACCCATTCTTCTAGGTTTCCTAGAGACACATTGCCCCAAAGCCAGCAGGAAGTAGTCAGAGATCACAATGCCCCTATTCCTACTTCACCTCTTTTTAATTTTCTTCCTTTTTAATTAAACCAAAATGGGGGAATGTTAGCATTCTGCCTAAGCTCAACCCCACAATTACCTGGCAACAGCCAGGTATACTTAACTCACTATAAAAGGCTCTACTTGCCCCCTCCTGGCTCTCCTGTTCTCTTGCTCTTGCTCTGTCCTCTCAGCCCTTCCCCCATCTCTCCATGTGCCCATGGCTAGCCTCTACTCCCCTACTCCTCTACTTCACTGTGCTCTCTGCTCTCTCTCTCTCTCTCTCTCTCTCTCTCTCTCTCTCTCTCTCTCTCTCTCTCTCTACTCCTTTACTTCACTGTGCTCTCTGCTCTCTCTCTCTCTCTCTCTCTCTCTCTCTCTCTCTCTCTGTGTGTGTGTGTGTGTGTGTGTGTGTGCGCGTGTGTGTGTGCCTTTCTCTGCCTTTACTACCCTCTCAACTCCCCTCCTTATGCCCTGAATAAACTCTGTTCTGTACTATATCTTCATGTGGCTAGTCCCTCAGGGAGCAGGGATGCCTTAGCCTGGTCCTGCCGAGGCACCCTCTTTCCCCACACCTCACCACATCTCCATAGAACATAGTCCCCCTCTCCTTATCTTTTAGAAACACATCAATAAGTACTCTGTGCCTACACATATTCTTGTGCACACACTTGAACACACACACATACACATGTGCATAAATGCTAGATGCTAGCAGCAAAGAGAAAAAGTTTAAAGTGTGATCTGTACATGCAATGCTTCCGTGATGTGGAGCTCAAAGGAGATGAATTAATTACTAAGGACAGAGGATGAAACACAATGGTAAAACAAACCCTGAAGAAAAAATATGTTAGAGGTTTTGCCTTGTGTACGATACAGCAATATTTACATCTGAGAGCACACAAGAGTCGCTGTGGATTTTGCCTAGATGGCATGGGTGGAAGGTTGATGAAGTGCTTAAGAAGCACCCATGTGCAGCCACACCGTCAGGGAGGAGGATAAACAAAGAGAAGGAAATATGAAGTCTGAGGCTGAAATGATTCTCTTTAATGTAGCACAAGCTAAGCATCAGAGCTGGTCGCATCCACACAATTTTCTGCACTTAAAGACCCAAAGAGTTACAAATAATAATAATGAAAAAAATCCTAAAATCAAGATGAATGAAAAAAAGGTCAATTACCTATCTTGAGTTTGTAGGGACAGAAAGGGACTAAGATAAATGTCACTGACATCCGCCATTTCTTCACTTAAGTGGCTGGCTGTTTGGATGGCCCTTTCATAGTCAAAAGGTAATTGAATGTTAATTCCACTGACCTTATTTGCCACAGCTCCTCCATCCCCCCCAGCACCCCTGGCTGTCAGGCAGCATGCCTTGCATAGCTGTCAGCTTAATGTTTTTCTTTTGACTGAATTTTTTTACCTGAGGCATTTCAGTCCTGTAACTTCAGCAATCAATTTAGGCCCAAAGCAGCTAAGGCCACAGTACCCTGGAAGCAAGTATTTGCATGCAAACTAACAGCTTAAGCACCAGGGAAATGACCTCCATCCAAACAGACTTTATGCTCAATCATGGCACAGATAATTTGCTGGTCCATGAGATAGACTCATGTGTGTTTGTGTGTGGTGTGTGTGTGTGTGTGTGTGTGTGTGTGTGTGTGTATCTTTGTCTCTGTGTAGGTGTCTGACTGTTTCTACGTGTCTGTATGTGTATGTCTGTGTGTCTATGTGTATCTGTTGTCTGTTTTGTGTGTGTATCTTTATGTATGTCTGTGTGTGTCTGTGTGTTTTGTTGGTATCTATATATGTCTGTGTATAACTGAGTGTGTTTGTGTGTATATCTGTGTATATCTGTGGGTGGGTGTCGGTGTATCTGTCTGTGGATATGGGTGTGGGGTGTCTGCGTATGTGTCTGTGTATGTCGTCTGCATAATGCAGCTATATTTTTATAGCATCTTTGACAGGTGGTAAGCTATTTTTAACTGCTGTTTTTATTAGTAATCCTGAACTAATGCTTTATAAAGTAATCATGAATTTCTAATAGCTAGAGATGTCATAAAAGGAGTAATGGTTTGAAATGTAATTTGAATTCAATTAGACTGAGACGGATAGAATTTTTTGTTTTAATTATTAGACATCCCAGTCTCTTTCTAAGACAAGTTTTGTGAAGAAACAGCTTTGCTATTTGTCCTGAAAACTTGTCAATACACATTTGTTTTTAATTCTTAACTTCTAACAACAACATAGCAGCCATTTTGTTGTTGTTGTTGTTGTTGTTGTTGTTGTTGTTGTTCATAAGGACAAAGGCTAAAACATTTGCTGGGATCTACAGCACAGGCCATCAAATTCATTTATTAAATCTGGATTTTTATCCAAGAGAAAAATTGACCCATCTGCTGCCCTAGATGTGGAAGAATTAACCCTGGTTCATCTTGAACTTTTTTGTGTATCCTCCTACAGAATAAAGCTAATCAAGCCTAAATGTGACTGGCATATAAAACATCTCTTCTCCAGATATCCGCGGGTGTTTGGAGGAAGAACAAACAGTTCACTTCTCACTGTACCAGGGAGTAGAAAGGAATTTAGGCAGCTGGCCCCGGGGAATGGTATTCAATATTCTTACTCCACCTGACATAGGCCAGGAAGCCATCCCTACTGCCTAATGGTAAAAATAAAAGCATTTCACCTCCCCCATGAGCCTGCAAGTGATACTATGAAAGGAAAGCTTCCTTAGCAAATCGCAGCGTACTCACTTATGTAAAGCAAGAAGTACCTAGAAGACTCTTTGAAAATATTGCACAAGGAATATTGTCAGGGAACTAAACCTTGCCAGATCTCAGCTCCACCAACTGGCGGGAGTTACAGAAGACACTGAGATACAAAGATTCAAAGCCTAGTTACATTTATGGGCATTTTCCTGAAACAATCTCACTCCACAGCCAAGGCTAGCCTAGAACTCATGGCCTCTCTGATTCAGTCTTCAGGGCACAATGGTTATAGATCAGGACTGCTATGCTTGGTTCTTATGACATTATCAGCAGGGAAGAAAGTTGCATCCACTTCGGTAAGACCTCTTTGCTAAAGATGCTAAGAACTGATTTGAGCAGCCACTACTTTCCTACTAGCCAAGATATGCCTAGATATGCTCTCTGTAGCTGCCCAAAACAAGAGTTTGATTTGGTTTTTTTTTTCTAATCTCTATTTGCATTCCTCTTCCTGCATACCAGACAGCAAACCCTAACAGACGGGCCTCCTCATTTCGTTCTCCCTGTTGTCACTGTTGCCCACCAGGTCCCCCATTTTGTCCCTTTTATGGAGCAAGTCACTCCTGAAGGACACTGCCCCACCGCCTCACTTTCAGAGCTCCAGTCCCTCTCCTTACTGCACTTTAAATACTCAATCTCCAAGTTGGTTTATGTCATTTCCCTGTTAAAATTTCTCCCACCAGACATGGCTTCTTAGTCTTAAAGGTAAAGAATAAAACCTTTAATTGGGTATAATTGACTTTTCTTACTGCTGTTAGAAGATAGCCAGTAAAACATCTAAAGAAGGTTTATGTGATAGGAAAAGAGACACGTACTATCTCCCTGTAGCTATCAGACGATGGACACCGAGGAACTGGAATTTCCCTCAGAATCTCTTCTTGTGAGAAGAAAAATGTCTGAGGCCTGATGATCCCAGCTAGAGAAGGAGCTTGTCTGCCAAGAAGAGATTTCTCACAGTAGGAACTGAGGTAATAATCCCTTAATGAAGGGCAGGATACTTTGACCAGGACTGTTGAGATATGCAGACCTCTGGCCCTCTATTTAAACTTAAACTTCATGTCAATATAAAAAAAAAAATAGACCTGGAATGTGAGTCACTGGAACACTATTCTTCTTCCCAAAGTAGCCATACTAAATAAATCTTCCTCTGCTTTCTTCTGTTGCTTGTCTAATTACTTGCCCATTGAGACTCAGGGGGGCCAAGCCTAGCTTGTTACAGCTGCCAGGGCCCAGGCTCTGTCTCTTGCAATTCCAGTAACAGGACAGAAGATTAATTTGGCTTAGATTCAGAAGGTGCAATCCATTGTGAGTGAGAATATGTGCTGACTGGGAAGGTTTGGACGGTGGCAGTAGGAGTTAGCGTCTCACATTTTGGTGGCAGAAGAAAGGGCAAGAAGCAAGACCAGGTGAAAATCCTTAGAGGCTCACCCCAGGGACTCAGGGACTCAGCTCTAAGGTAAGCCATCCATCCAGAACATTCTGCAAGCTCCCATAACAGCATGAGCAGGCACAGAGCATTTCAGAATTACAGTGGAGTTCAAGAATTTACCTGGGTGAAAGTGCTAGATGTCTTGATTTGTGTGGAAAGCTCATCTTGTGGGTGGTGAAGGGTTTTTAGTCTGAGTGTGATAAAATTGCAAGAACACTTTGGGGAGGAAGTTCCATAGAGGTCAGTAAGAGAAGGAAAAGTAAAAACCAAAAGGAAGAAGAGGGCCTTAAATATCATTGAAAAAGTCTAAGGAAACCAGGCAAGAGAGGGACACAGAAGGTTGAGAATCCCTGAGTTCCTTCACGATGAAGAGCCAATCAGCTTGATATTGAGAGACAATCATTGATGCAACTGACACAATACCACCAGACACAGGAAAGCAAATCGGAAGGCCCTTAAAATGACTCTTGTAGAAAGCTATTTGCTTTCCATCCTCTACTCCCATGGCATGCCCTGCATCTCAGTTTTTAGAAGCCTCTCCCTTCCATCTATGCAGTCTGGACATTTTTGACCTGGGTTCCCTCGGGTTAGAGACCACGTCATAGGAAGGAGCACTTCCTGGTGCTCCCCGGCTGAATGAGTGGACTCACCTCATCACTCTGACAGCTGTTTCCTGATGCTCCGCTGGGTTCTCAGTGTGAGCTGTTTACTTTGCTTTTTGGCTCTCTACATGGTATCACTAGTTCACTGGTGCTCGGAAAGTTTTATCCTAAAGTGAATGGTACAAGTGAAGACATGCTGAAACTCCCTGAAGTATAAGCTTTCCTGATATCTGGAAGAGATGAGATGTGAAACCAATTATACGTTGCTTTCATCTTCAAAGCCCCATGCAAACATTGTCTAATTAACCCTCCTCACTATCTACCCAGAAGGCAGGGAAGCATCATTAAGCCTGCACTTCATGGGGGGGAAAACACTGAAAATACAAGGCCAATGACAAGCCCTCCACCAGAATGGCATAGCATTCGTGCCAAAACCAGCAAAGTAGAACTCCTGACCCTCTCTCCTAAGCTGGGGCCAAAGAGGGAATCGGCACTGAAACAAATTTATTGCAAAGGTCATGCCCAATATCTCCTCTTAAGGCTTATCAGAGAATAGGGAAATAAATCATGCTCCTGCAGGGAGGCAGACTTTGGGGTCCTGGGGCTGAGTTTGTACTGCCAAGTCCCATGACCTCTCCATACTTTGAATTCCTCATCTGCCAAAGGGGTCCTGTAAGCCTGATGGCCAGCTCATCACAGTGCTGAAACAGCTGGTGAAATCTCAGAAATCGTACTTTAATGATGTTCTATGTCATGGATCATGTTATCCACTGAGAAAACTGTAACAGAGATGAGCCTTCCTCCTCTATAACCCCACCTCTTCTCATTACCTCTTTCCTTATATTCTCAGGGTCTCTCCTCCAGCTAAGTGATTTTAGAAACAGCCTCCAGGGCCCTGATTCAAGACTTAGGAAGCAAGTTAAGACTGTGCTTGCACCAAGAGGCTTTTCTTTTCTTTTTTTCTTTTCTTTTCTTTTCTCTTCTCTTTTTTCTTTCCTTTTCTTTCCTTCCTTTCTTTCTTTTTTTTCTTTTCTTTTCTTTTCTCTTCTCTTTTTTCTTTCCTTTTCTTTCCTTTCTTTCTTTCTTTTTTTCTTTTCTTTCCTTTCTTTCTTTCTTTCTTTCTTTCTTTCTTTCTTTCTTTCTTTCTTTCTTTCTTTTTTGGTAAAGACCAAAAGCCACGACAACTCAGGCTGAAGTCCTGAATGGTGCTCTGCAAAGGAAGCACATATGTTGGCCAAACACCCCCACACCATCAACATTCATAGTAACAGATGATGAGTTTTGACTATTTACTTGGATCCAAGCTCTATTCTGAAAGGAGGTTAGGTGTTGCAGGAAAAAAAAAAAGTGAGCTCTGGTTTTTCTGCTACTATGAAATAATTTCCTCCATACGTGCCTCTTCATTATCACTCATGGCTAGGGTAACCATGGTGATTAAATGAATCAATGTCCGTTGAGGTACAGCATGGTGTCAGCTACATGAGTGACACAATTGAACCTAATCTTGTCATTGGTACTGGCTTGTGCTATGGATACCTGTGGCACTAGGTGATGGCATTACTTCCAGGTATAGTCAAGAGACTGAGGACCACAAGTGAGTGCACTGTTCTAGTAAAACAGCTCAGTCATAGTAGATTTGGTTTATGTGTGGAACAGCCCTGGCTATGGGTCACACTGCAAAGGATTCTCTGCTTCCAGCCCCTTCCAGAAAGCACCCAAGGACTGCTAATTACTAGCCTAGATTCAGGTCTCAACTTGCACTAATCAAACACAGAATTCGATTTATCTTGGTTTGCTCATTTTATTTGTTTATATAATTAGAGACAGGATTTCATGTCTCTTAGGCTGGATACAAACTCATTAAGTAGCTGAGAATGGCCTCTCTAGTTCCGGAGTGCTGGAATTACAGGCATGCTCTACCTACATGCAGGTTATGCAGTGTCGGGGAGGGAACCAAGAGTTTTATGCATGCTAAGCAAACACTCTAATACCTGAGGTATATTCCTACATGTATGCTTATCTTTAAAACACACACAAAAATGTATCCACAACAAATGCTTGGCCATAAACACTAAGAACAATGTGAAGTGTTAGAAATTTCTAAAAGTCTCTCTCTTCAGATATGCAAGTGTTTCAGTATGTGAACCGAGCTAAGATGATCTCAGGCACTATAAACAAGACAATGGAGGGAATCTGAAGGCTTTGGGATAATCTGTACTTCAGTGCCTCCTCCTTGTGTGGAGATGATTGACAGTAAGACATGGGACCCAAGATAATTTCACAGAGTCCAGAGCCAGACACCTGGCAGAGCAAAGCACCTGGAAAAGATCTCATTTGGCCGTGAGGTAGCAAACCTCCACACATCTCCTAAACTAGAAAGCTCATCCTTTCTGGGATGCCACGTGTATCTGCTGCTTGTTCCCTCCAAAAGTCCCTCCAAAACCATTTATTCATGAGAGGAGGAGCCTGTGGTACTTACTATAAAGCCTGGAGTCCTCTTAGGAGAACAGAAGGAAATGTGTTTGCACAGTCTTTACAATCTGTGGTTCTTAGTCGCCACCACAGGATTTTTACCAGTCACAGTTAATTGTGATTGCCAGCCTACCTGGATCTGAAGTCAACTAAGAACACACCTCTGGACAGGTCTGTTAACACATTTCCAAGAAGCACTAACTGAAGTAGGTAGACGCTCCCTTACAGTGGATAGCATCTTCCTTTGGAGGCCCACACACAGTTAGTCTAAGACAAAAACTTGTCTACATGCCTTCATCCCAGATAGGTCAATGCATCTGTCTTGCTGCTACTGTCCTTCACTGACATGACAACCCACATTATTTCCAACATGGGATGAAGATCAATGATTCTCTGGGAAGAAATTCTCCAGGCCTTCAGTGCCCAATTGTAGCTGCTGAGACATCTATCCTTGTGGGCTGAAAAAAAAAAGATATAGGGTTCTTTGACTTTCCAATGCAAAGACAGACATTATTGGGCCGCCTAGAACACATCCAGTTGAATAACTTTGCTTTGTAAAAATATCATTATATCAACTTTCTTCTTTTAGAGAATACAGAAATCCTGCTGATTTGTTGTAGTTTACTCATCCTTTATGTTTTTAACTTATTCACTTTACACACCTCTCACTGTCCCCCTCCTACAGGCCTTTCTCCTCATGCCCTCTCCTCTTCTCCTCTGAGCAAGTGCGGGCTCCTCTTGGTATCCCCCCACCCTGCTACACCAAGTCTCCACTAGGCTTGGCACATCCTCTCTCACTGATCCCCAGGTAAGACATCCCAGATATAGGCAACAGCTTTTAGGACAGCACCCATTCCAGTTGTTCAGGATCTGCATGAAGACCAAGCTGCACATCTATTGCATATGTTCAGGGAAGGCTAGGTCTAGCCCGTGTTGGTTCCGTTTCTGAGAGCCCAAAGATTCCAGTTTAGTTGATTCTATTGATCTTCCTGTGAAGTCCCTATCTCATTCAGGGCCCCAAATCCATCCTCCTATTTTCCCATAAGAGTCTGCAGGCTCCATCCACTGTTTGGCTGCCAGTATCTGTATCTGTCTGAGTCAGCTTCTGGGTGGAGCCTCTCAGAGGGTAGCCTTGCTAGAAGTCAGTTTGCAAGCATAGCCGAGTATCATTAATCATGTGAGGGATTAGTGCTTGTCCACTGGATGGGTCTTAAGTTGGACCAGTTGTTGGTTGGCCATTCCCTCAGTCTTTTCTCCATTCACAATCTCTGCATTTCTGGTAGACAGGATAAATTTAGAGTGGAAAGTTTTGTGGGTTAGTTGGTGCCCTGATCACACCACTGGACTTCCTATCTGTGCACAGGAGGTGATCCCTTCAGGTTCCATATCCCCAATACTATTAGTCACAGCTAAGGTCAGCCCCATTGATTCTTAGGTGCCTCCCATATCCCAGGTTTCTGGCCCATCCTGGAGATGACCCCAGCTCCCTACCACCATCAGTTGCAGATTTTCAATATTTCTCATGGATATCTGGCTATTTCTCCTGTCCATCCACACACCTGATCCTGAAATCACCCTCTCTCCAGCCCCTATTCCATGACATTTCCTCCCTCCATCTGCCACTTATGACTTCTTTGCTCTACCTTCTAAGTGAGATTCAAGTTTCCTTTCTTGGGCTTTCCTTCTTGTTTAGTTTCTTGGGGTTTATGGAGTATCATATGACACCTGTATTTTATGGGTAATATCCACTTATAAGTGAATACATACCAGGCATGTCCATTGGGGACTGGGTTACCTCACTGAGGATGATATTCTTAAGTTCCATCCATTCGCCAGCAAAATTCATGATGTCTTCATTTATATTAGCTGAATAGTATTCCAGTGTATAGAGGAACCACATTTCCTTTATTCTTTGGTTGAGAGACAGCTAGGTTGTTTCCAGTTTCTGACTATAATGAATAAAGCTTCAGTGAACATGGTTGATGATGGAGCATCTTTTGGGTATACATCCAGTATAGCTGGGTCTTGAGGCAGAACTATTCTCAGTTTTCTGAGAAACTGCCAAAGTAAATTTCCAAAATGGTTGTACAAGTTTGAACTCCCCCAGCAATGAAGAACTCTTCCCCTTGCTCTACATCCTTGCTAGCATGTGCTATCTCTTGAGTGTTTTTACTTAGCCATTCTGATGGAACTTCAGAGTTGTTTTGATTTGCATTCCCCTGATGACTAAGGACATTGAATATATCTTTAAGTGTTTTTTGGCCATTTGAAATTCCTCTGTTAAGAATTCTGTTTAGCCCTTGTACCCCATTTTTAATTAAGTGGTTTGTTGGTGTCTAACTCCTTGAGTTCTTTTGAATATTAGCTCCCCTGTAAGATATAGTTTGTGAAGATTCTTTTCTAATCTGTAGGCAAGTTATTTGTCTTATTGACTGGGCCCTTAGCCTTACAGAAGCTTTACAGTTTCATAAGGTCCTATTTATCAATTATTGATCCTAAAGCTTGAGCCATGAGTGTTTTATTAAGGAAATTGTCTGCTGTACAAAAGCATTCAAGGGTATTGCCTACTTTCTCCTCTATGAAATTTAGCATATCTGGTTTTACGTTGAAGTCCTTCATCCACTTGGACTTTTGTGCAGGATGATAAACATGGATCTATTTTCATTTTTCTACATGTTAGATCAGCATCATTTGTTGAAGATGTTTTCTTTTTTCCATTGTATGGTTTTGTCTTCTTTATCAAAAAGTATGTGTCCATAGGTGTATGGGTTTCATTCTGGGTCTTCAATTTGATTTCCATTGATCGTTGTGTCTGTTTCTATACCTTGCAGTTTTTAATCACTATTGCTCTGGTCAGGGATAATGATTCCTCCTGAAGTTCTTTTATATTCAGTATTATTTTTGCTGTCCTTTTTTATGTTTATTGATATGAAGTTGAGAATTGCTCTTTTTTGCGAGAATTTTTTATTAATTATTTTTATATACTCTATATTTTATTCCCCACCCTGCCAACCCCTATCTACCCTCTGACTGTTCCACATCCCATACTTCTTCCCCTCCCCCTGTTTCCACATGGATGTCCCTGTACCCCATCTCACCTGACCTCTAAACTCCCAGGGGCCTCCAATCTCTTGAGGGTTAGGTGCATCACCTCAGGGTGAACACAGATCCAGCAGTCCTCTACTGTATGTATGCTAGAAGCTTCATATCAGCTGGTCTATGCTGCCTGTTTGGTGGTCCAGTGTTTGAGTGATCCCAGGGGTCTAAATTTATTGAGACTGCTGGTCCTCCTACAGAGTTTCCCTCTGCTTCTTTCAGCCTTCCCTAATTCAACAGCAGGGGTCAACTGCTTCTGTCCATTGATTGGGTGCAAATATCTGCATCTGACTCTTTCAGTTACTTGCTGGCTCTTCTAGGTCATGCTAGGTCCATTCCTTTTTGTGAGCGCTACATAGCCTAAGTAATAGTGTTAGGCCTTGGGACATCCCCTTGGTCGTTTAAGGTCTATAAATTTGTATTGGAATTTTTATGGGGATTTCATTGAATCCATAGATGCTTTTAGTAAGATGGCCATTTTCACTATGTTAATCCTATCATTCCACCAGCACGGGAGATCTTTCCCTTTTCTGATATCTTCTTCAATTTCTTTCTTCAGAGACTTGCAGTTCTTGTCATACAGGCTTTTCACTTGTTTGGTTAATTATACCATGGTATTTTATGCTATTTGTGGCTATTGTGAAGGGCACTGTTTCTCTAACTTTTTTCTCATTAAGCCCATTTATCGCTTGTGTAGAGGAGGGCTACTATTTCTTTGAGTTAATTTTGTATCCAGGCACTTTGCTGAAGCTGTTTATCAGCTGGAGGAGTTCTCTGGTAGAATTTTCGGGGTCACTTTTCTATACTATCATATCATCAGCAAATAGTGATACTTTGACTTCTTCCTTTCCAATTTATATCCACTTGATCTCCTTTAGTTGTGTTATTGCCCTAGCTACAACTTCAAGCATTATATTGAAGAGAGAATGGAAGAGTGTACATCCTTACTTTGTCCCCAATTTTAGTGGAAATGCTTTAAGTTTTCCTCCATTTAATTTGATGTTAGCTATTGGCTTGATGTACAATGCCTTTATTGTGTTTAGGGATGCCCCTTGTATCCCTTCTCTCTCCAAGACTTTAATATGAAGGGGTGTTTCATTTTCTCAAATGCTTTTTTGGCATATAGTGAAATGATCATGTTTTTTTTTTCTTCTTCTTCAAGTTTGTTTATATGGTGGATTAAGTTGATGGATTTTTTTTAAATATAGAACAATTCCTCCATCCCTCAGATGAAGGTTACCACCCTTTCTAGCTAATGCAAACTATCTGAAAGTCACAAAAGACAGTGGAACATTGCTGATCAGAAGTCTGTTTAGGCCTAAAAAAAAACACATGGTAGTCCATGATGATATCTGGCAAGTGGCTGTGGACCTGTCTGGCTGTATTCTGTTCTCTGTTCCCCAGGACATAGGCTCTTATGCTTCAGGCAGAGAATGTAAATGTCCACCCTTCCTTCTCTATAGCAGTGGCCCACAGGACTGTTTTCAGAACTGATCAGAAGGTATCTTAAATGACAGCATGATCCCAACCTGCCTTGTGAATTGGCTAACAGGAGTCAACCCCACCTACACTCCAGAATAAGAGCAAAGAAACATAACACTACAGCTTTGAAATGCGCAATCCAGCTGGCTATCCCCCTTCTACCTTCCAGCTGCAGCAGTGGCCTTCATGCCACCCAGGTCCAGGTGATGAGGTCCAAAGATAAGGAGGTTGGCAGCACCCAGCTGCCTGTGGCGCCTGTAATGCTATGATGCTGATCTGAGCACTGTCCCTCTTCTCCCAGACGGATTTTGCTACAATTTGCACGTAATGCATGCTTTACCCTCGTGAATAATGTCCCCATTCGAATCTGCCATCGTAGGAAAAAAAATGTATTCTGAAAGTCACTTAATGGCGAAGGTGAGTGGTTTGCTAAGCCTGTCTGTATTTTCAGATGCCTGCTTCCCACTGGTTCTGCAAATGGCCCCTGTGGTGCCCAGTCTCTGCCTCATTGTCACTGTGTTATCCTTTAACAGGCATGGCGGGTGCTCCCTGTGCCTAGCCCACTAGAGAATGAATAGAAACAATGTTTCTGCCAAGTTGAGTTTTCATTTCAGCAGAGTGAGCAGGAGAAGAAACAAACAGTAGGGGGAAGATGTACAACTCACACTGAGGTGAGACTGTGGCAAAACTGGGCCAGATGTCTTTGTTGCGAGGCCTTCTGATACCTCCCACAGACAGCTGCTGCATGCGGTGAGGCCATTGTAGGGTGAACTTGAAGGACTTTTTTCCCCTGTAATAAGGCTAGCACTCTATTTGGGACATGCGTCCGAAAGCAAGACACTGGTCATGCTCCATGCTGCCTGGCTCGTCTATCAGACCCTAACCTACAACCTCAGCCTCCCTTCAGTCTGCTGTGCGGGGTCCTATCATTAAACCACAACGGCTCTGCATGCCCCTGCAGGGAATATTTATCACACCTTTTTTTCTGAGAGCAGACTTTTGTATGTCTGGGTTCCTGCCTCCAAAAGTGAGGCAGAGCTGCCTTCTGGCATTTTCTTCCTTAATTGGCAATTAGGCGCACTGACATGCTCTGCTGCACTGATTTTTTATTTTAAAGCAAGTATTGATTACAGTTGTATCATGAGCGTAATAAAGGAGTTGGAGGATAGCGTCTCTAACAGATATGGTCTCACAAAAAGATGGTGTTGACCCAGCAGTTTTAAGAATGGAGTGGCGAGCAGAGAGAAGGCTGGTGTGAGCAATGGTTTGGCATGCCAAAGGCTGCCTGAGCTTTTCCACACAAAGTCAGAACCAGCATCAATGTCAGAACACCAGCTTCGGGACAGACCTGCCCAGAGCTTTCTTAGAATTTTGACCTGAGTTCCAGTTGTCCTACCTGAGTTGCTGGTTTAGAGTTTTCAAGTAGCTCTCTGATCTGACTCAGTGGTATTTCCTGTCTAGTCAAGCCTTTTAGTAGGACCTGAAAAATAACTATTCACAAGGTAGACATGCTGGGCCCCGGGGGGGTTCCATGAAATAAGCAGATTCCCACTGGCGTTTCACCTCTGGTGATCTTAGAGGAACAGTCTCTACCATGTGATGGGCTGTAGAGCCCCCCTGCACGAGCCCATCTTGTGTGGTAACTTCCTCTGCATACTCAGCAGGGTTGTGTGGATATCCTGAGAAGAGAAAATCGTACTTCCTAAGCTTGGGGACTGTGCCTGTGTTCTGCATCTTTGCCTTGGACCCATAGCTTTAGCACTAATGGCCAGACATTTAGGCCTGATTCCCCTTGAGGCCGTGATCATCTCTACCAAGAACGAAAACCCCAGTGAGTCATGAAGAAGTGAGTATATGATAAGTAGCTGTTGCAATCACCCTGACAGTTTGCAGATGGAGACAACGACCCAGGAATGAAGCTTGTATTTTCACCTACATTTAAGAAATGTTTTTAGAAAAGAAGACAAGGCTTTAAAAGCATAGAAAATTTTCCAGCTAGAAAGAAGTGAAGACCAGTTTAGGGCCTGGTCCACCAGACTCCCAGACCCCAGATTCAACTTTCTCTGATAGTTGCATTGACTAGGGAAACTCAGATTTCCTTTGCTTGAAAGGGAGGTCATTTTTTTTAAACTTGAGAACAGTCATGGCTGGAAATACAGCTCTGTTGGTAGAGTGCTTCCCTAGCAAGTGGAAAGCTCTGGTTTGTGACTGAACTCTCTACATAGTGTCAAATAGGAAGCCACAATGTCCTTTGGGATGGTATGTAGCTAGACTTTCACTCCAGCAGAGTCCCAACTATTCATCAGTTCTACTCCTGGCTCAATCAGAAATTTAGCGGTGCACTTCTCTCATTACATTTTGTTTTTAAAGAAGGACAATCAACACTGGGAAGATAGCACAGTCAGTAAAGTGCTTCTGCGTGAACAGGAGGACTTGGGTCTTATCAACACCAGCATTCCAGCCTGCAATTCCAATGCTGGGGAGATTCAAAGAGGAGAATTCCTATGTTCATGGTCCAGCCAGACCAGTCTAATCAGTGAGTCCTAAATCCCAGTGGGAGGCCATGTCAGAAGAAAAAAAAAAAGAAAACAAAACAAAACAAAAAATTGTGGACTGTACCTGAGGGATCACATGTAAGGTTGAACCCTGCCTGCCAATCAGGAAACACAGGACGCATAGAAACACATATATATCCCCCACATACATAATATACATACGTATATACACACATAACACATATACAAACATATACACACAGACAACACATATACATATATACATACATACACACTTAAATATACACATATACATATAAATACAAATATACATAAGTACACACACATACATACACACTTGTACACATACGCGTACACACAAAGAAGTTCTAGATCATCTTTAGCTACATAGTGAACCATCCTGGTTACATAAAAAAAATTAACAATAACCACAAAAAGGGGTGGGGGGCAAGATAATTCACATTCAGGCTACGTCCTCAATTCCCTCCCTACCTATTACTAACATTGTTGAAATATGCTTCCATCATCAAGCTGCTTCATCTCCCTTGTGTACAGTTTGCCTGACCTGTTGTTTCCCTCAAAAAACTAATAAATACCATTCTTATATGCTAAGTCCATTTTAAAATTATTTTGTTAAGGGAGCTCTAAACCTTTACTGTTAATATAGGACAACATGCTTTGCCAATTACACAACTATATCCATTACCTTCCTCAGTATGACCAAAACACATTTCACCTAACAGAAAAAGAGTTTGTTGTCGCTTAGGGTTTTAGGAGATTCATCCCATCATGGTGGAGTATGAATGGTGTGTGGTAAACCATGGCAGCTCACATCACGGTGGGCTAGAGAGAAGAGAGGCAGAAATACCAGCATTCTGATAGCTTTCTCCTCTTCCCTTCTCATTCCATCTAGGCCCCCGACCCATGGGACATCCAGGGAAGGTCTTCTCTCCTCTGTTAATCCTCTCTTGAGCCAGCAGTGGAGACACTATGAGGTGTACTCATTGTTAAGAATTCTAAATCCAGTCAAGTTGACAATGGAGAGTGGCCATCACAGAGACTAAGGAGGACCCCAAGCCCACCACTGTCAGCACCAGTGACCTATGAATGCTAGTCACATATGTGCTGTGGCCAAAGTGACATTGTTCACATGTCATCACATTTCCCCTGACCAAATCGCCATAAACTCTGGGTCACCATCATTCTGTGGGGCAACATCATACTGTCATGGTTATATTCATGTTCAGATCAACCAAGTTCACTTTCAGTCTTTGCCTCTTGAGGGAAACTTAAGTTTTTCATATGTTTAATTGATCATACAACCTAAGGAAAAACAGATATGACATCAGAATGTTACAGTAGAGTATGGTGTACTTCTGCAATAGCCATGCACTAAAAAAAAATTCAACAATCTCATGAAATATTACTTCCTTATCTGTCAATTAACCCAAAGCCATCTTACAGTGATTCTTTTGGTTGAATTACTTCTTCTAAGATATCCTTTTTTGATGATGGTGAAAAGTCTTGTTTGCTTACTTGCTTGCTTGCTTGATTTTATTTTGATTTTGTTTAGAGTTTGTTTTTTGAAACAGAGTCTCAACTATATAGCATTATTGCCCTACCTCAGACTCTAGATGTTGGGATTACATGTATACCACTGCAGTCCATTTATCTTACTGTTTTAATTGAGGACAAAGGACACATAATACTACCCAGAAAAAAGTAAGAAAATCTGAAACACTTCTAGCTTATCTTTCTTATCCAGAACCCAGAAATCCCTGTTCAGTTCATCATGAAGTAATTCTCCTTTATGTTCTACATGAGCCCAGCACATCTGCTTTAGGTACTTCTTTCTTTGCTTTTACCAAACACCCAACAAGCAGCAACTTAGGCAACAGTTTATGTTGGTGGATCACTGTTTGAAGGGACAATGCTCATCATGACAGGAAAGTCATGATAGCACTGGCATGGAGCAGTGGTCTTGTCATATTCATAGTCAGAAAAAAAGTAGACAAGAAATAGGATCTGAATAAAATCTAAAGGTCAGCAACAGATGCTCATTCCCTCTAACAAGTGTCCCCTTCCTATGGGTTCACAACCATCCCAAATATTGCCACTAGTTGGGAACATGTGAGCCCGTGGGGGCACATTTCAAATTAAAACAGCATTATACTAAAAGAGTAGGAGGAAAGTCCAAAGCAACCATGACAACCTTCTCCAGTGAGTAGTCCCCAGCCTCTACATATCACCTGAAACACAAAAGGGGAAGATGACCCTTGCTAAGGCCATAGCTATCCCATAACAGCAGGTCAACACTCCAGTAAGCCCAGAGCTGTGCAACACACCTGTGCTAGTTACCTTTGTACTGGTGAGAAGAGACACCATGATCAAGGCAACGATAAAAGAAAGTGTTCCAGAGAGTTAAAGTCCATGAGTATTGTGGCTGGGGCTGTGGTAGCATTAGGCAGGCTTGACATGAGCATAGTAGCTGAGAGATTAATCAAGAGCTAACTAGGATGGTGTGGGCTTTTGAAATCACAAATCTACTCCCAGTGACACACCTCCTCCAACAAAAATCATACTTCCTAGTTCTTCCCAAACAGTTTCACCAACTGGTGTCCAAGCATTTAAAGATATGAACCTATCGGGGCTATTCTCTAAACCAGAACAACACATTTCTTAGGAATCACCATAGTAATGCTTTATTTTTGTTGCCAGAATGGATTTTTCCCCTATACGTTATTATTTATTTGAAACAAAATTGGAAAACCAGAAATTTTAAAAAAAATTATTGTGGGATTGGAATGCGGCTCATATGGTGGTTGCCTAACATATCCTGGAATCCTAGGATGGAAGTGAGGGCATATACATTCCTAGCATTCTAGATGTGGAACATTAGTTCAAGGTGGTCTCTGGCTATATAGGGCATTTGAAGTCAATCTTATATACATACGTCCTTAAACATATTGCCAGTGATCTTTGATTTCAGAGTATTCTTTTGAGTAACTAAAAAGTCTTATAAGTTATAAGTATGATTACACACAGCTATTAGCTTTTCTTTTGCCATCTGCCTAACAACCTAGACCAGTAGGTCTCAACCTATGAGTGGCGACCCTCTGAAGGTTGAGCAACCCTTTCATAGGGGCCACCTAAGACCACTGGAAAACATAGATATTTACATTCGGATTCATAACAGGAGGAAAGTTGCAGTTATGAAGTAGCACCAAGAATAATTTTATGGTTGGAGGTCACCACAACATGAGAAACTCTGTAAAAGTGTCACAACTTTTGAACAGTTGAGAACAATTGAGCTAGAGTAACTGATCTTCTACCTAGAGATGGCCTTGTTTTTCAGGAGCCATGAGGCAATGTTTCTCTTTCCCTTGTCCTGAAGTGACAGTGAAAAGCAAATAAGCCTGACATAAGCACCCTGGTCACTTGTCCCCTGAGAGTTGTCCCATATTACAGACCAGAGCGAGAAACAATGCTACTTCCTATACACTTCTGGAATCTTCTAGTAATAGTTCCTAACTCCTTTAGTAGAGTTTGTTTAATGAGTCAGCTTAGAATGTTAAGTATAACAATGTCAGATTTGATGCGTAAGTTTAGATAATCATCTTTCATTTCTAAAAGGAATCAAGAAGAAGACCACATTGTGTCTACTTACATATTGTCTCACTTTTCTTATGTGACCTATATTTGAAAGGAAAAAAAAGTAATGCTTCTCCATAGTAGCTATAATGCTTATTATCTCTGTCATCAGAAGGCACTCATTAACTCCTAATTGGGCAGGTGCTTAGTTAGAATGTCCTGAAATTTCAAGTTATAGTGAGCTGGAATCAGTTCTCCTGATGGAAGACACTGAAGTTTGCAGGGGTTTCATTTCACACCTTTAAAAGTATGCTCATTCCCAAGAGGTTTGTTCTGTGTGAGTCTCCAGATAGCAAAACATAAGATGAGCATGGGGAGGGGAGGGACGGTGCACATGCCTGCTGTAAACAGAGTCTAGTGTCTCTCCCTGAAGTATGAATATGTTCATATCTGCATTCCCTGAAATAAGCTCCTGTAATGAAGGCATCTCCCCCTAGAGACCTGTATACTGTATATTTAATTAGAGTAGATTTCTGTACAGCTTGCTTTACCAGGATAGCCTCAAGTGATGAACATATTGTTATGGGAAAACCCAAGAGGTTCAGCACCAATCTACCTCCAGCATTCTTGGTTCAGAGAGCATAGGAAGCCCAGGATGTAGAAACACAATGGCCTTCCTACCATCTTCAAGAACCCATTGTTTGCAGTAGTGGACACCCCTGAATCTGTGGTCAGAGCTAAAACCTTCAGAACTTAGCTCTGGCCCTCAACTATGGCAGCTGAACAGGTTCTTCCTGCCAGCCATGTTCATGTCATGATGGTTCTCATACTCAGCACAACAAAGTCCTTCAAATGCAAACTTCACTGTCTTTTCTTTCCATTAAAAACAGCATTTCTGCTTACAGCTCAGTCTGGTCCATTTTGTTCATTAACCACTTCTGCAAAATATTTTAATATCAAGAATTCACAAAGAAGATTATGGCATAAAGGGAAACTGTAATGGTTTTTAAATTATTGCATTTGGCATAGTTTCACTTTTTAAAGCAAAAGCACAAATGATAGGTACTGGAATATCTTATGCAACCAAAATCAAATTAATGTGTCGAAGTATCTTATGCTTGTATGATTCTTTCAATTGACAAAATATATCATGAATCCTTAATTATTTTAGGGAGACAAGGACTATTATTTATATTCAAATAGCAAAGTTAGCTGTCTTCTACTAAATTCAAAAGCTATGAAAGAACTACAGGTTCAATTCTGAAATAAATTTCAACTTACATTGGAGGATGTGTTAAAAGATGCATGAAAGTGCCACAGTACACATACCTGTCTATATCAACCACTCTGTTCACTTAAATCAGCTAACTAGAAACTTCTCCAAAAATTATCTACTATTTCTCTGCTTAAAAATTACCAGGTGTCCCATGTAAGCAGTACTAACCTAGGTTCCTGAATCAGACCTTTATCCAACACACATAAGCTATGTGTAAAAATGTGTTCTGTAACTGTGGCAAACACGCAGAGATGATCAATAAGGGAGCCTTATGGTGGTTGTTAGTTTATCAGGTTTCATCCCACTATAACTTGTCTTTGTATCCCTGATTCTTAGATTCTTAGGGGAGAAAATTATTATACAGTACATCATGGTAAGAACATATAGTAAAAAGGGAGACTATTTAATTTATAGATAACAAACATACAGCAAGGAAGGAGAGAGAGAGAGAGAGAGAGAGAGAGAGAGAGAGAGAGAGAGAGAGAGAGAGAGAGAGAGAGAGAGAGAGAGAGAGAGAACTGAGGTCCCCTTCAAGTACAGGGCCATCTAGTGACCTAACTTCCTCTCACTAAGCTCTACCTCCTGAGGGTTCCAATGCCTTCCCACAGCCCTACAGACTGGGATATTTAAGGTCCAAAGTATAGCAGCGCACAACAAATCTGTGATTAGTGACACTTTCAAATATTTCTACTAAGGCAAATATTTCAGAAGGACTTCTGCTTCCTGTACGCATCATACCCCAGGCTATCCAGGTGGTCAGTAGCTCTTATGGTAAGCCTTCAGAAAACTGCTTTTACAGAACACTTACCAAACAAATAAATTCTCAACACCAAACCCAAAGGCCATTTTCCATGACTAGCAAATGAACAAAGACTAACGTAATAACCCTCCCTAGAACAGGAAGTTGTCAATGCCGAGCTGCTGGGAGCCAAGTTAATTTTTAAGTGCTTTGAGGTGATTTGGAAGCCAGCATCACTCTAAATGTAAATAACTCCCTCATTCGTTTCCCTCCAGCTACTTAGCCTGCTGGCGAACCGAAGATCCACAGCCTAGTTCAAAATTATCTATTTCTCTATGAATCCCAGGCTTAGCAGTCACGTTTCTAAACATGAACACACCCGGGACCTCTTTCTTGACAGGTTCACTGGGAAAAGTTGGTTTGACACCCAACGCATTATTAAGATCTCAAAGCCACTCTGTGTTGATTATGGACTGACTGAATGCCAAATATTTTGCTGAAGGTGGTGTCATTTCCTTCAACCAACAAATCTGAGAAGTAATTTAAAAGATCATCCCACCAATTGCAGTTTTGGTCTTTTTTTTTTTTTTTCCTGATAACAGTATTTTTGTCCCTTTAACTCCTGACTTCTGGAAAGAGCCAGATGAATTATTTATTTCCCACTAGTTCTCTCCAGCTCTTTCCCTGTGCAGGCGCTATTCATTCCTCTATCTTATCGTAATAAGCCAGGTCAGCCTCGAGCTGAACTTAAATCACGACTGCTTGGTGTTGCTGGCTTTATGAGTCTGGATGGCCTACTTTATGGTGTTTGTACTTCCCTGCAGTTGGTGTGCTAGTCCAAGATTGTATAACTGCTTTACCCCAGGAACCCTCATAAAAATGAGACAGCCAGCTCATAAAACCACCCCACTGTGCAAACCTGTAAATAGCCTCCCCAGGAGCAAGATGGACACAACTCTTCTTCAAAAAGTACCAGGGATGCCCCCACTAGCTGGGGGGAAGGGGAATCCTGTTTGTCCTGGGAATGGCAAAGCCCCGACTGTTCTGTTCACATTTTGACACCCAACACTGTTTCCTCTCTCCTGTTTTTCTTCTGTTTCCACCCTGCCACCGTGTGCAAGCATAGGAAGAGCCCAGAGGGCTCAGATGAGGACAAGGTCTCTGACAGGCTGGTGAGTATCGAGCTGCCTCTTAGCTCTGTTGACATGAGTGATTAAATAAATAAACATTCTCTGTACAGCTGCTGTTTGGCTGTCTGCTTTTAAGATTCAGGGATGTGTTCTGCAACAACCTACTTGGAACCTAATATATTGAGGTGACATGGCTTTGGGGATTGTTTGGAAGTCCAAATTGCTTGTAATACTCCCATTGCTAATGTGATAGACCATGCCATCTTCCTCCACTGGCCTCCACTAAGCAGTGCACTTTAGTCCAAAACAGAATAAAGGAGAAGGAAAAATGTCACGCAAACACAGGGACCTAGGTTCACCCCAGAAACTCACACACAAACCAAGTAGGGGGTGTGTGCTTATAATCCAAACAACGGAAGGGCAGAGATGAGCGCATCCTTGTGGCTCATTAGCCAAACAACCTAGTCTACTTGGTGAATTCCAAACCAGTGAGAGATGCTATCTCAAAAATACAATGTGGTCTACTCCTACACTGAGGAACTACAATTGAGGGTTTATCCCTTGTCTCCATACAAATGTACAACCAGTCAGGTCCCTTCAGTTTATGGCAATGTTTCTGGGTGGTTTCCCTTATGACTGAAATTTTGAGTAAGTAAAGCTTTAATTTAGAGAACAAAAGGGTTCTATACTTCCATGTGCAGAACAGAAAATGGTAAGGCCAGGGCTATTAGTGGGAAGCTCAGATAATAGTTCATAGGACCATGGATTACATCAGAAGTCATGAGGAACCAAAGGGCACTCCCCATTGTGAGGCTATAAAGGACTAACATGGACATCCTTTTGTGAGACCATGGAGCTCCAGAAGGGTATCCCATAATGGAGCAATAGATGATTAGGAGAAACATTCCACAGTAATATGATAGGAGACATCCCATAATGGTACCATAGGAAACCAGAAAATATATCATCCCATCATTAGGCCATAGGCATCAAAAGAAGCATCCATTATGGGCCCTCAGGGAACAGAAGGGATAACTTATTGTGCAAATATAGGAACCAGAGCAGACATCCATCTTGAGGTCATAGGAAGTATCTGCCCATGGGAATACAAAGGCTGTTCACCTCCATAAAATGGCCAGTATAGCCACCCTCAGTTAAAGATGATATCAACTGAGGACTATCCGGAAGTCTATAAATATCACCAAAGTTTTCTCTGAGAAGAATTTTCAGAAATTTAATAGATTGAGAAAAGTTATCTTGTGTTGATATGAGGCATGAAGCAGCTATCAAACACAGACCCAGACCCAGACCCAGACATACTTCCTGGCACCTAAGCCTGTGGGTGTTTTCTGTGCTGCAAAAACAAGACAGATATAGAAGGTGGACAGGGGCACTGTAATAAGTGGTTTTGGCACAGGGCACTGGGTACTTTCCGCATCAAGCTCAACCAGCAGAGAAAACTAGCTGCTATTTACTAATATACTGCTAATTGTGAGGTATAAATACTTCCTGGAACCCAGAAGCCTAGCATTTTGAAGGAAAAAAGGCTTGACCCAAGGCTGGAAGCAACAGTTATATTAGCAGCTGTGTCTTGGGAGGTCACATTTGTACCCCACCATCTTGAACATGACTAACCCTGGCAAAAGATCTTCCTGTGGAGCTCTATAACATACATGACACATTATGGTCGGATTCCTTCCTACAAGTCTGGAACTCAATGCTCATACTATAGAACTCTCACCAAGGTATACCTGCACACCACTGCCACTTCCCAGGGTAAGAAACTTCTGACTAAACAACACCTCTTGGTACAAAGAGACTTCTGTTGTTCTCTTTTGTGTGTCGTTTTTGCTCATCTGGCCCCAAGAAGCAATTTATCTCCCTTCATTCTCCCTGCCCTCCATCCAAACCTATCTTCCAACTCTGAATGAGAACATTCTTAATGCTAAGATTTCTGTGGTGTTTGAACAACAATTAAATACTGGCTGGGTTGTTGGTTGGTTGGCACCCAGAGCATAAATCACTTCAACTGAATGAACCATTTATACCTTCAATCCTCCTGCTTGTGATTGCCATGCTTCCCAGTGCATAATCTAGTTAAAAAGAAGAAAATCCTCTTGATTATCTACAGAAGCTGTCACACCTAGAACAAGCATAATGTGAACAACGTTGACCAGTTTCTCTTTAATAGTTACTAATGACAAGAGAACAGATGTGCCAAAAAGCCAAACAAGCAAACAGTTAATTAATAATGTCTTTATCAATGTAGATGGGCCGTTATCTATGACAGAAACTTTTTTCCCAGAGTTGCCCATGTAACATATTTTGATTGTTGCATCTGATTTTGAGATTTGGCTTAACATATTCATTCTAGGATATATGTATCTATGAATTTTATTTACTTATTTAATTTTTGAGATAAAGTCAGCCTAGCCTGTAATTTATTGCATAGCCTGGACTGGTATTAATTCTCTGTCAGCTTGTTTTGAACTCCCAAGCACTATGGATTATCACATTCAACTTCATACATTTTATTTCCCTTTCTCTTCTTCTACAGGAGATCAAAGACAATATAAAACATGAATCACCCTCTGCCCTAACGTGGAGTCTTGAGAGTGATTAAATTAGTTTATCACAGATGTTGATTAATAGTATGAATCCTATTCTTACAGCTGTCAGAGAGTTGGTAATTGTACAGTGTACTCGTGGTGGTTCTCAAGGACCTGCAACTGAGCTTGCTGACCCGTCTCCCTCTTTCTCAGGCTTCTGGAGAAGCTAGTGCGCAATTTCTAGTGCAAGCACAATAACGTTAGAGAAATACTAGCGCTCCAAGTTTAGGAAGACCCATCTCTGAGCAAGACCTTTCTCTGCACCTTTGCTGTCATTGCCAAGTAAGGATGCAGAAATTTGCAATAGTCACATTGAGAAAGGGCAAGATCAGGTTCTCCATCGATTGTGGCCTTGGGATTTTATAGATACATAAAATCATAAAGGTACAGAGGACATGAAGCAAACTGGGCAACAAATAAGACTAATTAGGGAAGAAGTGTGAAGTGGGAGGGACAGTGGCATATATAAGGGTACACTCAGAACACACTGCACCTGCATGAAAATGGCCTTGCATAACTCTGTATAATAGGATTCAACTAAATAAATAAATAAATAAATAAATAAATAAATAAATAAATCCAAAATAAAGCAGGGTGTAGGAGACCAAATGGCAACTCTCCATACTGACATCACTTTTGCACTTTTGCATGTAAGTTGGGTTATGTTTGCAAAAGTGATCTGAATTTGAACACTGAGTACAGTCGAGAGCCAGCTTATTTAAGTCCATATTCCCGACTAAAATACATTTTTTTTAACATACTGCTTTCTACATTTGTGTTAACATAAAGTACTTTCTAATATGAAAACTATTTTTAGGTTGTTTTGATTTGTTATTGTTGCTGCTTTTGAGACATGGTCTCACTCTATAGCTCAGGCTAGCCTGCATCTCACTATGTATCCCAGGTTGGCCTTGACCTTGTAAAAATCCCCCTGTCTCAGTTTCTTCAGTGTTAGGCTCACAAATGTAAGCTACCACCATGTCAAGCTTTTAAAGTTTGCATTTATTTATTCATTTACTTATTTACTTGTGTGTGTGTGTGTGTGTGTGTGTGTGTATACATGCAAGTGCAAATATGCCTCAGTACATGTGAGGAGGTCAGAGGACAGTTTGGTAGATTCAGTCCTCTCTTTCCACCATGTGAATTCCTAGGATCAAAATCAGACTATTAGGTTTGACAGTGAATGCCTATATCCATTGAGCCATCACAACTCCTAAAGCTCCTTTTATTGTTAACATGAAGTTAACCACCTGGAACATTAGCAAACTATATTCATAATGTGAGCCAACCATTATATTTAGGTTTGCCCAGTAGGAATCACCAGGGGCTGATGAGTGGTCCTGGCTGGTCAGTGACAAGGAACCAATTAAAACAAAGACTTTGGGCTCTTGGGCTGGCTGCTTTGGCTAAATCAGGCAACACTTCAGAAAAAAGGAATGACACTAATCCTTATACTAAACAGAATCAAATATTTCAACTAGTCATCCTGCTGGAGCAATTTTCCAGAATCAACTGATTTCAAGCTGGTCTGGTGTTCACAGCAAGTGTTTTCAAGAGCATCTCTCCTTCATCCCATTCTAATTTGCTTGCTTGGTTTGGTTTGGTTTGGTTTGGTTTGGTTTGGTTTGGTTTGGTTTGGTTTGGTTTGGTTTGGTTTGGTGGTTTGGTTTGGTTTGGTTTGGTTTGGTTGTTTGGTTTGGTTTGGTTTGGTTGTTTGGTTTGGTTTGGTTTGGTTTGGTTTGGTTTGGTTTGGTTTGGTTTGGTTTGGTTTGGTTTGGTTTGGTTTTGATGATAAAGAGAAAACCCAGAACCTTTTAAAGAGTGAGCTTTAAAGGACATTTTATGAAGACAAAGTAGGGAAGGCTAGCTGCATAATAAACATGGTGTGTAATGTGCCCTGATCTAAGAGCTAAGGGGAGCTGTGCCTAGCTCCACAAGGAGGGAAGGCAGTGCCACTCACCTGAAGCCACTTGGGCTGGGAAAGCTCCTGGGACAGCAGGCTTAGCTACTGGCCTCCCAGCCCCCTCAGCTGAACCCCTCGGGGCCATCCCCTATCAGGTGTATCCTGAAGGCATTTCCAGACAATAGCAGGCCAGTTGTTCACTGCACAGGTTCCAGGGACAGAAGATCTGTTATGCTGTTGGAGTGATTGTAATTACATAACTAGCAGATGAAAGCATGGAGAAAAATCGCCAAGAAAACGTTCATTTCAAAGTATCCCTAATTTGTGCAATTATGTAAATGCCATATGTAGTTCTCTGCAGATTTATTACTGAACTGGGACCACAAATACTAAAACTCCCCGTCACAGCACACTTGGGATTATTATAGATATGCTTGGAGAATAGACAGGGATGGCTTCATTTGGTGTCAATATAGCAGAGTTGGAACCACTTGCTCTTCTTGCTCCATGTTCTGAACCTTACACTGAAATGGGACAGGACTTCAGAAGTGAATGATCAGTTTCCCAATGACTGTGATGACTGGCAAGCCTTAAACACAATGTACTAGTTATTGGCGCATTGCCATGGCAAAGTACCAGACAAAAGCAATTAAAGAGGGTGGGGTTAATTGGGGCCTATTGTTCAGTTCCAAGGCATTTCACCTTGGCAGGGAAGGCGCAGTAGCAGGAGCATAAGGCAGCTGGTCTACTGTGTCCATAGCTCAGTTCTCTTTCTCTTTTTAAACTCAGTTTAGCACCCCAGTCCACGGGATGGTGCTGCCAACCTTCAGGATAGACCATCCCACCTCTATAAATCCCTTCTAGAAACTCCTTCATAAATGTGCTCAGAGGCTTGTTTCCATGATGATAAATTACATCACGTTGGCAATCAAAATTAATCATCACCGAACTATCTCAATGCAAAAAGCAAGAACAAAGAAGGACATTGAGTGATTTGAGTCTGGAAGGAGCCTGGGCACAACCACTGTGGGAAAGATAGATGGCAAGACAGCTGGTGAACCAACCCACAGAGTGCAGACCTGCTCCTCTGAGCAGCTGTGAAGGGCAGAACTGACTCAGTCTTTGCTCTGCTTTGGATAATGTTCCTCCAAGGCCTCAGGAACTATTGGGAAATAAGGGCAGGTTTCTAACTCATCAGTAGTAGAGACTAGTAAGAGACATTGGGGTGTGGCCCAGGAGAGGATAACAGGACCCAAGTGCCTTTCTCTTTCTTTGCTTCTCCAGCGACCAGGAGGTGGGTAGTTCCATCCATGTTTTTCACAGAGTCAAGCAACCACAAATTGAAATTCTTACATTTTAATTTTTAAACTTTAAAACAGGCCTTTCCATTTTATACAACATTTATATCAAGCATTGCATTGAAGTGCCCAACTCCCCTTTTTAGTTCTCAGAGGAGGGCAAGAAGGGATCAAGCTGAAGTTAATACAAATGACAGCAATCATCCTCGCTCTCATTCTGTAACAGCAGTTGCTGATATATTAACTTGGGTTTTTCTTTGTTATACAAAAGAATCATGATGAGATTTTGGTATTCAAGTAAAATTGCATCTTACTTTTTGTTTTATATACTACCTTTCAATGTTTTTAGGGTTTATTTTCCAGAAATATGAGCCCAAATAAAGTTCACAATACTGTTTCCAGCACTGGGTTGGAGGTCATCCCACGGTGCTGTGAGGTAGCTTTACGTTTTCCAATCCACCCTCCAAGGCTCTTTAGAGTCTGCTCATCCCATGGTCATTTGTCCCTCCATCTAATTCATCTGAAGCTAAGATGTCATCTGGTTCTTATAGAAGCTCTGTCCTGCCCCACTCCCAGCTCCAAAGGGTAATCCAGATTAGCTAAAGCCAATAAAAGTTCCTTTGACCAGATCCTTCACTCTGAATGTGATAAGAACTTAATTTGAGCAAATGCCTGGACTAAAAGCTGCATATTTTGTGTTCTTTATCTTTCCCTTTTCCATCCTCCCTTTCCTTTGTCTGAGATGGAGCTCTACTGCTACAGCTCTAGGAGGAAGGCCGTCTTGAGTAGAGCAGAAGGAAGGGACTAAGCATACCTGGGTTCTTCATGTCGGCCCTTAGCTGCTCAGCTCCTTGCATGATCTCTACCTTCAGACTCAGTTATTTCATATCATAAGCATCGATTTTGTTTGTTTGTTTGTTTGTTTGTTTCAAAAGTAGCACAAGAAGCAACCTCTTTGTCCTGGAGCCTTTAGATGTACTTCATGCACGTGGCTCACAGTCACACTATCACCATCTCTTGTCTTCCCTCCATCTTCTGCTAGTTTCTCTCCTCATCTTCAATTCATCTTTGATAATAGATACACATATATTTAAATCTAGATAAGGCATGGGATGCCTGTCTTTCTGAATCTGGAGTATTCCATTCAACACGTTGATCACTAACTCATCCACTTTCCTGAGAATTACACAATTTCATTCTTCATTAGGGCATTAGTGTACATGTGCCACATTTTCTTTATTCGTTCGTTTGTTGATGGACATCTGGGCTGGTTCTGGCTCTTGGCTGTTGTGTTGCATTAAACTCTGTTATGCAAGAATGAGTGCATAGCAAGGATGGTAAAGTTTGGTCATATAGCAGTTCAGTTTTAGTTTTGTGAGAACCTTCATCCTGATTTCCATAGGATTTCAGCTAATTTATATTTCTACCACCAGGGTCTAAGTTTTTCTTTTCTTCTGTTTCCTCACCAGTGTTTGTTATTAGTTGTTTTCTTGCTGATATCCACTCTATCAGCTCAAAAACGTAACATAAAAAAAAATCATGCTTCCCCAAACCCATCCAGTCAAAAATATGGGAAATGAATTGAGCACAGGGATATTAGAAGTATAAATAGCTAGAATAATCAGACATCAAGAAATACACTATTTTTTGTTTGTTTGTTTTTATTTTCTATATTCTTTGTTTACATTCCAAAGGCTTTCCACTTTCCCAGGTCCCCCCTCACCATGTGTCCCATAAGTCCTCTTCCCCCCGCCCCTGCCCATTCCCCAATGACCCCCCAACCCTTTCTCTGTTCTGGTACTCTCCTGCAAAGCTGGATCCAGTCTTTTCTGGACCAGGGTCCTCTCCTTCCTTCTTCTTGGGAATCTTTTGATTTGCTAATTGTACCTTGAGTATTCAGAGCTTCTGGGCTCATTAATATCTACTTATCAGTGATTGCAATTCATGTGTATTCTTTTGTGATTGGGTTAACTCACGTAGGATGATATTTTCCAGATCCAACCATTTGCCTACAAATTGCATGAATTCATTATTTTTAATTGTGGAGTAGTATTCCATTGTATAAATATACCACATTTTCTGTATCCATTCCTCCTTTGAAGGACATCTGGGCTCCTTCCAGCTTCTGGCTATTATAAATAAGGCTGCTGTGAACATAAAGACATGCAATGTCTTTATTGCATGCAGGGGAATCCTCTGGGTATATGCCCAGGAGTGGTATGACAGGGTCCTCTGGAAGTGTCATGCCCAATTTTCTGAGGAACCGCCACACTGATTTCCAGAGCAGTTGTATCATCTTGCAATCCCACCAACAGTGGAGGAGTGTTCCTGTTTCTCCACATCCTCGCCAGCACCTGTTGTCACTTGAGTTTTTAATCTTAGCCATTCTGACTGGTGTGAGGTGGAATCTCAGGGTTGTCTTGATTTGCATTTCCTTGATGACTAATGATGTTGAACATCTCTTAAGGTGCTTCTCAGCCATCTGAATTTCTTCAGGTGAAAATTCTTTGTTTAGCTCTGTACCCCATTTTTAATAGGGTTATTTGGTTCTTTGGGGTCTAACTTCTTGAGTTCTTTGTATATATTGGATATTAGCCCTCTGTGAGATGTGGGGTTGGTGAAGATCTTTTCCCAATTGGTCAGTTGCTGTTTTGTCCTTCTGAGAGTGTTCTTTGCCTTAGAGAAACTTTGTAATTTTATGAGGTCCCATTTGTCAATTCTTGATCTTAGAGCATAAGCTATTGGTGTTCTGTTCAGGAACTTTCCCCCTGTGCCCATGTCCTCCAGGGTCTTCCCCAGTTTCTTTTCTATTAGTTTCAGTGTGTCTGACTTTATGTGGAGGAAAATACACTATTTTTAATTATTATTCCATTTTTCTTAATTCTTTAAGAATACCAGACATGGCTATAATGTATTGGGTTTATATTCGCTGCCATTCCTTCCCCCAACCCCTCCCACAGCTACCCAACCTCACTATACCCTAGAAACTTGGTGTCCTCTTTTATGTTTTTATTGCTCACCAACTCTAGTTTGTGCTGCCCATAAACTCATGAGTATTCGACCATTCTTTGGAACATGGTCAACATATCTGAAGCCACATGCTTAAAGAAAACTCACTTTCTTTTCTTCCAGAGCCATGAGCTGTCAATAGCTCCCTAATTAGGGGTGGATGCTCATGAGTCCATGTTGGAATGTTGATTGGCTTGATTGTGTGCAGGTCTTGTGCAAGCAACCTTAGCTGTCTTGAGAACAGACCAGAAGGCATTGGTTCCATCTACTCCTCCAGGATCTCTGAATGTTTCACTGCCTTCCTTATTCCTCAATGATCCCTGAGCATTTGGGTAAGGTGAGATGCTAGAGATGGCCTATTGACTCAGAATTCTACTGACACTTATCTTCTGTACTTTGACCGGCTGTGATTTTCCACTTAGTTGCTGTCCACTGAACAAAGTAGCCTCTCTTCTAAGGTCAGCACTAACTTGGGTATAGAAATACAAATGTATAGGGCAGTTTGACACTATCTCTGTTTAGCAAAATAACAGTATTAGATTCGCTCCCAGGGCTGATTGGTTCCCAAATCCTAGGTTCTTGACCAGATTTACAGTATCAGGCATGTATTTTCTCTTGTAGAGTACAGATAAAATGCAATCATAAAACAGTTAGTCATCCCCATCACATTCATGCTGTGACTATCCACTAGTGACACATCAGTCATTATTACAGCACTCCACAACTGGGTAAAGAGTGTTGATGACCTGCCTCTGTCCCCTATTCCAAGCAGCCTGTGTAGCACCTTCTAGTAGGCTGAATGGAGAGAGGAAGCTTTTTAGTCAATACTTATCTGATTTCTCCATTTTCTGTGGCCAAAGTATATGCTGTCTTCAGCAACAAGATCACATCATCAGTTTCTGATGGGCTACCTAAAGCAATGGTGGTAACCTATATTATTGGAGGGGATCTCTTGGACTCTCCTGACCAACAACTTAAGAGAAAGTATCCCTCATTCAGCACTGGCTTTTTTTATCTGGCAATCCTTGCTTCTGGGAGGAACATTATCTCTAGGTAGGATAACTCTAATTGAACTCTTTAATAAAGTAGTAGGTTTCCAGATGGCCTTTTCAAACATCCCTGGTGTAAGTTCTCCCTTCCACCCTAACCCATCATCTGTCTCTCCACTTAGATTTCCCTTTCCATTGTCACACACTAGACTAGCATAGACTAAAACCCAACACACACACACACACACACACACACACCTGTTGTGTTACTCTGACTGCCTCACTAAGCAAAACAGTCTCATTTTTTGTCTTAAGATGTCAGCATGTGTCCATCCTTCTTTCTGAGGCCCCTCTGGTGACCTCAGGCAATGGCATGCAAGGGGACTATGGAAATAGGCATTGCCATTTGACTCAGTGTTTCTTAGTGCATGAAATCTGGTAAAGGCTCGTGGTACTGTAATAAGACTATACACTATAATGCCAAATTTCTCCAAAAGGCTTCCCTAAATTTAGTTCATGCTCTCAGGGTCTATAGGCAGGTAAAGAGAGTCTGGGTCCATAGCTCAGGTTAATCATACACCAGTGCACCTGCCTCCTCATTGTCCTGCTCAAAACATGAATCAGTTGTGTTTGCTTTGAAGTCCTTGAGTTCAAATGGAGTTCTTATCTCATATATTCCCTTGAGGAAATAGTTGTAAAGGAAACCACATATTGGATTAAGAGAGGAAGATATTATCCATTATAGGCTATGCTGAGAGTAGAGCTGCCTGCTGAAGTCTCCAAGGACGAGTTCTCCAACCGGAGGTTTCCTCAGAGTTGACTGATACTAGTTTCCTCTTCAGTTTTTAATTCTGAGCATATGACCACACAAGTTGGAGCTAGTTAGGTTAGTATCTATTATCCATAGGACTTAACTCAAACAATTGGTTGGATATAAACACTGTCAACTCACAGCACAACACAGAGATATATGGGGGGCAGTGAAGTTGGTTTGTTCGTTTTAAACAAATAGTCTGGTTTCTACGGAAATAACACATTAAGTGACACCTTTTCTGTTACATTAACCATGTGACCATTAAAAACTAAATAGAAAGCTTTAGGTGTAGCTTGGGTTGGTAGAGTGATTGTCAAGCATGCAAGAAGTCCTGGCTGTAATCCTCAGGTCTTAATCAAACAACTGTGGTAGCACATGGCTGTGGGCTCAGCACTCAGGGGCTGCATGCAGGAAGACCAAGGGTCCTAAACTATAGACAAAAGAGTACCTCAATTAAATGAAAAGAAAACTGGCATTTCCTATGGCTTTTCTACTGCTGTCATGCCACTAGCAGGAAAGTGAGCTTTTACTACAAAAGGATCTCAAGGGACCACGGTCATCATTGTCAATTCTCAAACACAGGAACAAGGCTTCTGGGCCAGAGTGCAATAACTTTACTGTACCAGGGCCTCATCCATTCTGAAAGCTTTTATGCTCCAAGCTACACTATAATAAAGTCCTCTGCAATAAGACATGAAAAATTATGAGCAGACTTACCTTTGTTTAAGTTATTTCCTCTCTCGTTAGCTGCATGACCTTGGGCAAGCTATTCAGTCAGTCTTAGCTTCTTTGGGTACACAGCGGAGGAGTATAGCTAACCCATAGCAAGAGAAAGACCTAGACTGATGCAGCACACTGCCACCCACAGAGAACAGCTTGAAAATATCATCAGAGAATCGTGGGAAAAGAAGGAAAGTTGTGGCATCTCCTCCATTTCATCTGAGAGGAAACAAAAAATCTTACTACAAACCTGTAAAGGACTTTTCATACTTAGCAGGTGCTAAAAACACGTAAAATAATGAACCTAAGGAGACTGGTCCTAAAAGATGGTCCCATGACACTCAGTGACACATGGTCCCAGTAGAGAAGTCCAAGCAAGTGTTTGAAACTTACAGAAATGACTTCATAGACAGCCTCTGCCAATACAAACTCCGAAGTCCCCAGTTTCTCAAGAAAATTCAAGGTCAGCCCATTGTTTTTAACTTTGGCATCGAGCCATTTGGCTTTAAAATAGGTGTTCTTTTGTGGGGGCTTGGGTCCAAATTTTTCTTGTCAGGGTACTAGTTATTATGACTATGAAAAAAAATAAGAAAGGTGCTTATTCCAAATACTTAATTTTATTGTATTTAAGTTGGTCCTCCTAAGAAGTTAAATAGAGAATGAATTCAGATGTTTGCCCTTCACTTTTATTCCTTTACAAGGCATGCCATTAGTTATAGACGTGCATAAAATACATATCAGGCCTTATTCTAGCCTCGCTAAAACATTAAATATATGGTTATCTCATCACAGAACAACTTTAGATTCAGGCATTCTCACACATAGCAAAGACATCCAGTCTACTACCTTTAAGATAGTACTATTATTTTCCTCCTCTTCCTCCTTCTCCTCCTTGTTCTCCTCCTCCTCTTCTTCTCCTTATCCTCCTCCTCCTCCTCTTCTTCTTCTCCTTCTCCTACTCCTTCTCCTCCTCCTTCTTCTCCTTCTTCTTCTTCTTCCTCTCCTCTTCCTCCTCCTCCTCCTCCTCCTTCTTCTTCCTCCTCCTTTTCCTCCTCCTCTTCTTTTTTAACATTTAAAACAAAGTCTCATGTTCCCTGGGCTTGCCTAGAACTTGCTACAGATCTGCGAGTGTCTTTGGACTTCTCTCTCACCCACCCCATGTACTTCCTTCCGATTACCCCCTAGGTGCTAGAATTACAGTTGTGCTACCATACAAAGATTTGTGCAGACCAGTGACATCTTGGTGGACCCAGAAGGATGAGAAAAGACAAGTTATCTAAGAGCTAATTAATCCAAAGAATTATAAAAAAATAATAATAAATTTAAAAAAAAACAACAAAACCTACCTGTAAACAAACATTTATCATCTAACCTTTACTTTCATTTAATTCTCCATGTAAGTCTACGTAGGACTAAGTACCAGATAACTGGGGCCAGCAATACCTACCAAACTCACTAGAATTATTTAAACTAGCCAAGACTGAATTGCCTGTCCCAAGGAGGATGTGTTAAAATTGTTATCTCCTCTCTTATGCCTTTCAACAATTGAAAATTGAAAATTGTGCATTGCCTCACATGGCCCTGGGTACTCTGTCAAGCTTCTTTTATACAGTATTAGTACTGACACCTGACCCATCCCAGCATTGCTTCCCATAGCCCTAGGTGCTTTGTCAAACTTCTGTTGTTATACAGTGTTAGTAACTGAAAGAATGCTCATATTATGGGCCTTTCAGTGTTGTCACTCAGTCAACTCAATAATTTAAAATGGACACCCTTAAGTTCCTGACTACCCATCTTTATTAGTGACAAAACACAGCAGCCAAAAACAACTTAGAGAGTTTATTTTGGTTCACAGTTCCAGAGAGAGAGGGAGAGAGAGAGAGAGAGAGAGAGAGAGAGAGAGAGAGAGAGAGAGAGACAGAGACAGAGACAGAGACAGAGACAGAGAGACACAGAGAGACAGAGAGACAGAGAGACAGAAAGATTACATCTTAAACTTCAATCGAAAAGACTAAACTGGAAGTAAGGTGAGTCTATGAACTCTCATATCCTCCAGTAATGTGCTCCCTTCAGCAAGTATTTCCTACATAAACCTTCCCAAACAGTACCATGAAGTAGGAACCACATGTTCAAGTTATTGAACCTATGAGGGACATTCTCATTCAAACCACCAGGCCGTTTAACACAATTGCTCAGAACTCCCAAATCTGACCTGTACCTTTGACTAGGATCATTTGTCATCTTGGAGTTCCACGTTCCAGCAGACCACACCCCACCCATCCCATCATATCAAATCTTCAAAACTCAGTCCAGTCCTAAATATAGGATCTGAGTCCTCTCATGTAGCAAGGAACTTCTCACTTCTGTGGCCTGCACAATGTGCTTTCATCAGTCCATCCATTATCTTTATCAAAGTCATTAACATGCTGATGACAAGAAGGCTTTTCAGTTACCAGATGCCTTCAACTACATTTCAAACAAGCGTTTGCTAAGCCAACTTCCCTATATGTCTTACTTATATACCAAATTACTCAAACTAAGTGTTAAAATCCATCTTTTTCTTTACCCATAAGTTTGTGGCCACCAGATATCTCAGTTGGGGAGATAACTCAGTCTGTGACATGCTTGCAGCACAATCATGAAGACCTGAGTCAATCCTAGAATCCACATTTAACACACACACACACACACACACACACACACACACACACATACACACACACACACACCTAAACATGATAGAGCACACTTGTCAGGCAGAGAAAGGTGATCCCTGGGCTTCACTGGCTTTTTGAATTTTCAGGCCAGTGAGAGTTCCTGTCTTCAAACTTAAATGGACAGTTCCTGAGGAATGACACTTGAAGTTGTTCTTGAGTCTCTGTGATACACAGAGGGGGTAGGGGTAGGAAGGGAGGGAAGGATAGAGAGGAAAGGATAGAGGAGAGAGAGAGAGAGAGAGAGAGAGAGAGAGAGAGAGAGAGAGAGAGAGAACTAGATCTATTACTACAATGATAGTAACATATGGAATGCTCTTAATGTGCACTGTTCCTGCAAAGCTCACACTAAGTGTGCTGCATATCCAATCAACAATCACATCTCCTGGATAAGGAGCGGAAGGTTCCTGGAGATTGATGTCGCTCACCAACATAAGGTTAAGTTAAAGCAGAGCTGCATTTAGTGTACATCCTTCCACTGTACCCTGGTTTGTTTCACCATCTCTCCCAGCTGAACTCAGAATGTTTATGTTCTCACGCCTTGTCCTCTGAACTGTAAGTGCACAGATCTTTGTTTTCACTGGGTTCTGGGTTAAGTGCTGATAGAGTAGCACTGGATTTGTAGAGGCACCTTCTTTCCCTTCATACAGCCATTGACAAATATTTATAAATGCAAGAGACTTTGGATTTCTCTCGAGATGCTGTCTTCTCTCGGATGACACACTCAGTACTGTGATGCACGACTCTGCCTGCACTGTAGAACTCTACAACTGTTTCCCTTTCAGTGATCCTTCTAAAGACAGCTAGAGATCCCCAAACAACAGCCACTGCGGCTCCTTCTTCTACCATGAAAGGATATTTTAAGTGGCTTTTTAAATGACGATTCCATCAAGTTTATAGCCCTCTTCTACTCTAACAGGAATCACATCCAAAAATAAATCAATTAATAAAAGAATGGAGTTTGCTTTCTTTTCTTTATCCACTAATTCAGGCTTATGGAGATAAGCTGGACTCTTTAGTGCTTTTAGTAATAATAGCTTCAGTTTGATATCAGTTATCGTTGATCTTGCAAAACAATGCATTCTACTGTTTTATATTCTAATGATGCTTTACAATTTTAAAACCTTTTACAATTTTTGGAAGGTTCCAAGACCTTGTTGGCTGCTGAAAAGCACAGTGTCAGTGCAGTAGCCATCTTGGGATCCTGTCCAGAGGCATCCCAGGCATCCCCAGCCAGAGTCTCCACATGCCTGGCCAAGCCAGATCCTGCAGGAGTCTCATCCCTACTGTCACTTACCTTCCCCTTTTCAGCCTAGGTCTGTCTCCAGCCTGTCAGCTGACCACCATGGTGGCCCTGAGGCCTGTGGACTGATAGAGCCAAGGCCTAGAAGTGAGAGAATTCTGGACCAGCGCTGGAGTGCCACCACTTCCCAAGAGGAGGTGCAGCTTGCTCAAGAGGAAGACATTCAGGTGCAGAGGAAGCATCTAAAAGAGCCCATCAGTGAACTGAAGACAGAATTTGAGGCCTTGAAACTCAAAGAGAGGGAGACAGGCTTGGACATCTACACAAAGAGAACTCAGACAGGGAGACACCAAAAGCAAGAACAACATCATTTAAAAAGCCTCAAGCCCAAGTCAGACCTATTTTCATTTGAGTCCTCAAACACATTTTGCAGAGGACCAAGTCCTGAGTGGCCTTCTTTAAAGAACTCTAGCAGGTGATCGGGCCACGTCAGGATTTGTCATATTTGCTGCTCCTGTCACCAACCGGATATTCTTGACCCCATAGGAACCATCAATATGAGCTGGCTTGTTGGGGAACTCTGAGTATAGGGTCGAGTCCTCTTTGTGTTCAGTTGGTTTTCTCTGACCTTGTAGAGATCTCTCTTCTCCTGCCCCCCCTCTCTCTGTCTGTCTCTCTGTCTCTCTGTCTCTCCCTCTCTCTCTCTCTCTCTCTGTCTCTGTCTCTCTCTCTCTCTCTGTCTCTCTCTCTGTCTCTCTGTCTCTGTCTCTGTCTCTCTCTCTCTCTCTCTCTCTCTCTCTCTCTCTCTCCCTCTCTCACACACACACACACACACACACACACACACACACACAGAAATATTCATTGCTGTGCATGGCATACCATCCTTCTCACATCCTAAGCACTGTGGTGTAAGTGTCCCAATGCCTGCTGCTGACTGCAGACTGGTTTGGGAAGCAGCTGTAAGAGTCCAGTATGCAGACCGTGCTGGGACCTGACATTCCAGTGTATACATGACTCCCTACAGTCTAAACCCACCTGCCTGTTGGGAGACAGGGGCTTTCTGGTCACATTCACATGAGTGCCTGGAAACCCAGCTGTGATCAGGGCCATCACTGGCTCTCACTAAACACATGGAACTCCAGGGCCCTGCTGCCCATCTTATTCTTCTATTTCTCTCCAGTACCGAGGCCTCATTATCCTTGTCTTCCCTGAGGGCCAGCAGTGGCCATTTTCTCCCTTGTTGCTTGAGCCTGACATAGGCTGACATAGCCTGACTCATAGTCAGAGGTCATACTGGCTGACCCTATGAGTTGCCTCCACGTCGAGCAGCAAATTTATACCATGTGGCTCACATACTCTGTGGCTGGGCCTACCTTCTTTGTAATTGATGTCACTACTATGGCCAATCAAGGCCCTTCAGATTCTAACAGAGCAAGTGATGTGCCTTAAGTCAAAAAAAGGTGTATATTAACTAAAGACAGTTGAGTTGTCTTTTACAAATCTTACACTCCATTGTACAGTTTGGTTTTGAGAGACTGTGGCATTCTACCTTGATCCCACTGGTTAGCTGCCCATTAGGTGACTTGCCCTAAGTTGCCACCCCTAAGTATCAGCCCAGCCTTCTTAGGCACCTAAAATAGGACTCTAGTCTGGAACCTGAAGCTAAGGAAAAGTCCTTGGGACTTGATACCCCAGCATTTGCCCTGTTTACCCTGGCTCTGAAGTTGAGCTATTTCCTTGGGCCTGAAACTCATCCCTGAATTTCTTCTTCTCTGTAAACTTAATCTGACAGTGACTGTGGGACACAAGATCATGATGCTGGTATATAAAAATTATAGCAGGCCTTTTGGTGTTGTTTGGGTTTTTTTTTTGTTGTTGTTGTTTTAATCTAACTACTCTTTGCATCTCAAACTTGAGAAATGTCAAGGTCCATAGGCAGAAGGAGCCCTGGTATTTGAACAATGGCAGGTGTAGCCATTGCATGAAGGTGGCGCCCAACACCCACTCAGTCAGAAGTACTTCCGCACCCCTGAGGGAGAGGGAGGATAGCATCCCTAGAAGGTCGGCAGCCCACCGGTAGAAAAAATGTCTGAAGCAGTGGTTGATCCTGTGGCTGGGTTCTCTCTGGTAGACAGTTTTAGAGTCCAGAACAGATACGTCATGAGTCCAAGGGAAGTGTGCTCTAACCTTGGCTATTTCATGTCTAGCATCTGTGGCTCTTGGGCAGGGGCGTCATGTAAGTCATTCTCTGTGCAGGACACTGAGGCCTTGCTGTTGGGCTGTGGCTTGTCATACACCCTGACGGAGGCCATGCCTCAACCGCAGGGGCACTCTGACCTGAGGTCACTGACAAGACCCGATAAACAACACCTGTGGGCTTATATAGCACTGCTTCAGTTACCGCTTCATTATCTTTTAGACAGGTTTCTCTTGTTCCCTCGCTTTCACAAAGCCCAGAGGCTGACAACCAGCAACAGTGACTAACTGTTCTTGCCAACAGGGCCGGAACCTCATAGCCCCTGGGTGCATGGAGCCTTCGCAGGAGACCCAGCCTCTTCCAGGTGCCTTGAGGCCAAGCCAGTGCCCATGGGCTTCCATTCCTCTGTTCCTTTATCAAACAGCTCTTTCTGTGAGACCTGTCACTCCTGTCAGGGACAGAACATGAAACCAGTTTCCTGCTTAGGGTGGGGGATGATTATAATTTAAGTGATTGTTTTAATAAAAATTCTAAGCTGCTGTGGTTTAATAAAAAATAACTTTTTACAAAATGAAGTACCACATATTTCATGCTTTGGGGGCTCAGCTTTAAATGTCACACTAAATGTAGCTGCTGAACTTGAACCAGTCCTTTCACTTCCGTCTAGAGCCCGACACACTGTGTGGCGGAAAAACCAGAGTCCCAGTCAGTGGCTGACATATTGGAGGCTTATAGATGCTGTTATCAGTAAGCCCAAGGGATGCTTAGGCTGTGTTTAGGGATCACACCATCATCAACTTACCTCTCGATTTCCTCACTTGTTTGGTACTTTCAATGACAGAAGTCAACCATCCTTGACACAAATGATAAAGACAATCAGGTACATGTATTTGTATGTGTAAGATTTTTACATGCCTTTCAACATTCTCAGACCTGCAACTTCTAAACCAGAGAAATCTTTCCAAAGGATGACTTTTAACTGTAGTGTGTAACGTGGGGGAATACTGCACAAAGTCTTCCAAGAGCTACACAAAACTCAAATCTGTACCATTCCGTGTATGGAGAAGACTGTGTGCGGGCCTTGCAGGAGAGCCAGGCACAGCAGCTCCAGGACTTTTCTCCTGGGCACAGTTCAAAGCCCTTCCTTCCTGTGTGCCTCAAACCTGTTTACAAGTATTTTTCTCTTCGAGAATACTTGCCACATGTACACTTAAGTGTGAATAATGACAAGAAAACTAGAAATGAAACTAAATTCCCACTACTAAAGAAAGACTCGAGTTAGCCCTCCGGGGTAAAGAGGCACACAGGATTAATTATATTGTAGGAGTTAATATCTTTCTTCATTTCCCTTTCCAGGCTTTTGGCGAATACATTTTTTCCCCCACAGTTTTAAAGAAATGTAAGAACTCCCAAGTTCCGTGGCCAGAAAATCCTGACAAGCTTCTGATAGCTGAATAATGGATGAAGCTCTGCTGTTTACTTAGCGAGGGGAGAAAAAAAAAAAGTGCGATAGAGTTCTAGGAATCTGACACCCTTCGAGGTGAACAGTGGTGGGAAGAATAGGCTGCCTTCTTGCTCCATTTTTTTTTTTTTTTTTTTGTCCATACACAAAAACGTGTCTGGAAATAAGAGCTCAGTGTACCATCCTCATCCAGCCATTCTCCTTTGTCCCCTCAGAACAGGATAAGACCTGACCTCCATATATAACGCTATTTCCAACCCCACACAGACTATGTCACAGCAGGCATTCAGAAGATAGGATGAAATTTTCCCAGCTAGGGAACACCAGCAGTATTTCCACATAACGACTGAGACTGACTAAAGTGGATAAAGACGTGAAATTGGAATCGGCAGAGTTTAAGGTTTTTTTCCGTATTCCAATGCTGATTAATTCACATTTCTGAGCTGAGGATGAGCCTCCTATACCAAGGCAACAGGCTGAAGGTCTGAGAGAAACTGCCTCCTAAAATCTCCCACAATACCTGTCACTGGTACCTAGAATTACACCATTAGAGATTCATTCTTTTGGTTCTGGGGCATTTGAATCCCTGGGGGTCCTATTAAAATGCAAAAAGTCTGAGAATAACTGCATTGAAAGGTATTATTAACTGACAGCAACGAGGCCCTGGGGAATCGGACACAGGATAGAACCGAAGAGGAAATCAGGATGGGCAGAGAGAGGAGGCAGGTGGCGGCAAAAAGAAACTTCCTTCCAGTTGTTCAGGGGCAAGGTGACCCACTTCTAGTGTTCCCTGCAGAAAAGAACTGACTCTCCAGGCAGCAGGACGGGCACAGTGCACACCACGTACTTCAGTTCCACTAAAGGAGAAAGTCAGTGCTATAATATACCTAACAGACCCTGGGAGCGCTTCTGTTGAAAACAGGGAAGGAACATAAATTAACCAGGCATTATCTATGGAAAAGACCTGGGTACCTGTGTGGACTTCTGAGTGACCTGCCACATCGAGCGACTGCTGGTCCACATCTTCAGGAAGCAGCTGCAGTGCCTGGACTCTGCCCCCTCTTGAGAGGGGGGTGATGAACACTACCCACCTCCTGCTGCCAGAGAAGATGAAGCCTCCTCGTTGCAGTTATATGATAGCTAACAAGCATAGGGGTGTGTGTGTGTGTGTGTGTGTGTGTGTGTGTGTGTGTATGTGTGTGTGTGTGTGTGCATCTGTGCATGTACATTTCTATCTACATGTGCTTATATGTGTTTCTTTGTGTGTATATATTTGCACATGTTTTTCTCTACACACTTACTCACATATGTTTGTCTATGTATATGATAAGTGTATGCTGCTATATGCTTTTGCAGGGAGATAGATATCTGTGTTTGTACAGGTATTTGAGTGGAACTGTATTTTTGTGCATGTGTGTGGATATATGTTCATATGTGCCAGAGTTTGTTATTTGTGTGTTTGTGTGTGTTTTGTTGTATATTTTATGGGTACAGAATGTAAATTCATGCATAGGTGCTAAAGATGTACATATATAGTGAACAAAATAGTAGCAAACTTGAATTGCCCCAGTAGTGGTCATGCTTCTGGGGTACGGGAACAGGAGGACATGGTTGTTTGTGTACCTTCCCATATATGTGAAGCAAGTCATGTTTTTTTTTTTTTTTCTAATTGCTATCATTGCTGTTACTGACACTTGGTGGTAGGCAGGTGTCTGTGTCTGACCTGAGCTGGGCTCCTACAGAGAACTATAGTGCATAGCCTGGGCTACAATATACAGTCTGGGCCATGTGGTGAATCACATCAGACTCAGCTCTAGCACCCAGGTGACAAAGATCTTAAAGATCTTATGATTTCACAAAAGAAGAATGATTTAACCAAAAATTGCTAAGGAACTTATACATTTGAGAATAAATTTATGCCCCCCCCCTGTGTGTGTGTGAGAGAGAGAGAGAGAGAGAGAGAGAGAGAGAGAAGGGGGGGACAGAGAGAGAGACAGAGAGACAGAGACAGAAAAACACAGAGAAAGAGAAAGCCAGAAAGCCAGAGAGAATATCAGTATATGTCTGAACTGGCTACGTAGATCAGGCTGGCCTAGAACTCAGAGACCCACATGTCCCTGCCCCAATTCTTTGGCACGGAGGGCACATGCATATGTGAGGAGAAGAGCTTGTGATAGAGAAAAGCTACTCATGAGGCAGGAACAAAGAGTGTAAGAACTGAAGTCCCACAATCTGTTTTGTGGTTCTTCCTCAGTCCCTAAGCTTCTTAGAGTGCCCCAAATTCTTAGAGGCTCCACCGCCTCTGATAGTACGCCTTAGGAACCACGCCTTAGGAACCATGCCTTTTCACATAGTCACTAGCAAGGCTTCAGTGTCCAGGCACAGCAGAAGGCTCAGAGGTGCCAGTGACGAGGCACTGGCCACGGATATGACACTCCAGTCGCACAGAAGGAACAATCTGTTGAGACCAACCGTACTACTCATGGATACAGCTGTACAAGGAATGCTATGTCTAGTAGGAATCTGCTTTAGAGTGATGTCACATGCCTTGACCAACATAAAATGACAAGTATTTGAGGTGAGAGACACATTTGCTAGCTCTATTTAACCTCTGTCTAAAGTTTACGTGCACCAGGACACCACACTGCACCTTCTATGTGCATGCACCTTAGCATGCATTAATTAGATGTAAGTTAAATGTAAAATCCACAGGGTTAAAGCTGATATACGAGCCCACACCAGCCTTGCTCTGGCCAGGCTCTCACCCACTCTCCCCAAAAGTGCCAGTTCCTTGATGCAATCTAACTTGATCTTGGTAAATACTATAATTCATTGCCCCTAAGTTTTCAGGAACGTATCTTTCAAAATTATACTCTCTGTCTATAGAGTATATTTTTCAACCTATTTAATATAGATAAAGTAAACCCCCAAAGAGGTGCTTTTTTTCCCCCTGGTTCCTCAAACATGAAACCTTCTCAAGCAACTTAAATAAAAAGCAAACTTCAGCAAACTATCTCACTGGAGACGGAGTGGAGGGAAGTGTTTGGAGGAGAGTCAGGGGCGGTCATCTTTATCAGGGGCCAGAACACACTTCCCTGGAGAAGCTTTAGGACTGACATAAATAATGCAGCCTGTAGAAAGGTCATCTCTGAGGCTTCAGAGCGACAGCCCCAAAACAATTGCTCTGAAGAATTCCAGCCATCCAGTCTAAGCACTATGCAGAAAGGGGCAAGGAAGCGTTATGTAAGAAGGGCCAGCCTTGAACCTCGCTGTGGCTCTGGTGCCTTATCAGGCAACTTACTCTAGTCCTTGCAGCAAAGGTAGCAGAGGTGCAGGCCAGCACATCTTGAGAGACAGGAAGCACAGGCCACAGGGCATTTAGAGAGGTCATGGGAGCACGGAACAGCAGCAGTAATCAATAGCATTGTGCAGAGTGAGGAGGGATCGGTGACCTCTAGACTTTGTGGCAGTTTAGCAGTTGATTAACAGCACACCAGGGACTGGCCCTGGGCTATGCAGCAACCACAGACAGCTAATTTCAGAGAATCGGAATGCACCGAGCTAACTCAGGCAAGCCCTTGCAGAAGGCAATCGCTCCTGAGCAGGACACTAAACAGGAGGTCACTTTTGTCACTTGTTAAAGCTTTCAGAGGGCTCATGAATCACCTCAAAATCTGAATGTGTTTCTCCCTCTTACTGAGCCTCTTTTCAACTGTTTTATCATGAAAATTTCCAAAACTATTTTTAAATCAGCAAATTTAATAAATCTTCATAGAGTTGTCACCCTAATTCATTTATTAACTCGTGACCAAATTTATTAATCTGTGACTCTTTCCACCCCAGCCACATGGGGTTAATATGGGGAAAGTACTAGTCATAACAATATAATTTAATTTGTAAATCTCCCTGCTTAAATCTCTAAACAACTCCTCTCTGGAACATCCCACACTGTTGTCACAGCAAAAATTAAGTGCACAAGGCACGTGTTTATTAGTGCACTAAAACTGGCTCAGGACAATCTATGAACTTGAGGTTGTTTTGGAATTTTGGAATTCAGGCTTACTGTTCAACACTACCAAATACTGCATAAATAAATTATACTATTCCTCCAAATTCCAAATGGAAATTTCTAAAATTTAAATGCAAAGAGATTCTGAAAACGACAGAAATAATACACAAGAAGCACATAATTGCTTCAAGCTGTGCACAAAAAGAAGTTACAGAAGGAGAAAGGGAGAGAATAAGTAGTCAGAACAATAAGGAGCAAGAGCGTGTCCGCTGGAGTGGTTTGGGGTTTGGGGTGTGCACGGGGTCAAGATGGCAGCAGAGCAGCAGGATGCTTTAAGGGGGTTCATGACAGTGACAGGTGGTCGCTCAGGAGGTCCGGGCCAATTTCTTCCTGGAGTCAGCTGGCTAGGACCTGCAGATTGCAGTTGCAAGCTTTTATGAGGATGGAGGGGATGAAGACATTGTGACATTTCACAAACAACCCCAAGTTCAGTGTCCAGAGGCACAGCTCCTAGAGATAATAGAGTGAAATCCTTCAGAGACCCCATTCATGACCAAGATGAGGAAGAAGACAGAGGTTTAATGCTGCAGGCTCAGAGAGAAGTGGACAGCTGCTTATTGGACCTCCTAGGAAGAAAAGTCCCAATGAGTTGGTGCATGGTCTGTTTAAGGGTACCAAAGAACATGGGACCATGGCTGTGGAAGGAGAGACCAAGTAAAGCTAAACTGAGACTGTTTGCAGAAGGGGGCTGCCGCCTTGGAGCAGTACCAGAGGGAGGAGTCTGCCTGTGTGGCAGGAGAAAGGAGGTGGCATTCAGACCAGGATGTTCATGTAGTGCTAAAGTTCTGGAAGACCTCAGAAGCTACCCAGACCCATCCAACGCCAAGTTTCTGGAGTCTATCCTTACAGGGGAGATTCCTGGAGAGCTTTTGAGGTTAGCTCATGGTGGGCAGGTGGTTGGGACGAGGACTTGGTGACGTTCAAGGGAGCTTTCAAAGTTTTCACTGGTGAGAGCCAGAAACTGGGCAGCATAGCCCCCACCCCCACCCTCCAGGTAATAAACACCAGCTCTCCAGCCCAACAAGCAGAAAAATGAAGCTGAAGCGAGCTCGTCCATCTTAATCAATGAGGCAGAACCTACCATGGACATCCAAATGCGGCTTCCAGATGGTGGGAGGCTGGTGCAGAAAATCCACCTCAGCCATAGGATCACCGAAATCCGGCTCTTCATCGCAGATGCCCAACCAGCTATGGCTACTACCAATTGTGTCCTTATGACTACCTTCCCTGACAAAGAGCTGGCAGATGAGAACAAACCCTGAAGGAAGCCAGTCTTCTCAACGCTGTCATCTGTCATCCTGCAGCAGTTCACATAGCCGCCCAGCTGTTGCCCCACCTTGGTATCTCCCAGGACTGCGGCCATGCCGGTGGGGATTCCCTCCTGCCCCGGGGTACATACCTAGCCTTTCTAGTGCCACCTCTCATCCGTAGCTCTGGATTCTTAGACTTCAGTCAGACATTTCTTTTCTCTTTAGTTGTATTTCCTGGGGTTTTGTGACGACTTTAAAGAAAAACACACACACACACACACACACACACACACACACACACACATTTGAAGTAGATAAAAATAATGAACAAGAATTTAGAATTTCGAGGACAGCCTGGTCTACAGAGTGAGTTCCAGGACAGCCAGGGCTATACAGCAAAACCCTGTTCTCGAAAACAAACAATCAAAACAAAACAAATGTATACTTTTTTCCAATTGATCTCAGACACACAGAACATATCAAGGAAGCTCAGAAAATGCAATATACAGAATATATGGGGTTCGGGGAGACTGCCCAGAGGCTTGTGACATTCAAACTCCATAAAACCATAGCATAGCAAATCTTGGGGAAAAAACAACAACAACAACAACAAAAAACAAAAAAACAAAAAACCCAGAAAAATAAATAAATAAAAATAAATAAAACCTCCGGACAGGCAATAATACCTTTCTCTAGAAGACTAGAGCTAAGAAATGTACCCAATTCATTCCAAGGAAACAAGCCTCAAGGAGAAGCTAGAGTGAAGAAAAGTACTGAGAGAAATCAACAACAACAGACACCTACCTAGAAGTCTGTTCCTTCTGAAATTCACTCTTTTTTAAGTGAAGAAGAAATTAGGACTTTCTCATATAAACAAAATTTCAGGAAACTAGACTTTTCTGGCAAATACTGGTAAATTCTTCACATTTTTATCCTTTGTTGCTACCAATTCACTTGATAGCCACGTATCCTTTTATTTTAAAGTTTGTTTGTTTGTTTGTTTGTTTTGGTTTTTCAAGACAGGGTTTCTCTGTATAGCCCTGGCTATCCTAAAACTCACTCTGTAGACCAGGCTGTCCTCAAACTCAGAAATCTGCCTGCCCCTGCCTCCCAAGTGCTGGGACTAAAGGCATGGGCCACCACTACCCAGCTTTAAAATTTAGTTTGTTATAGATAAATATTTACTGTAAGGTGAGCACAGAAAAGAAAAAGAGAGAAAATTAATTTCAAACTAAAACAAAATAGACAATAAAATGGATCACAAATAAAGGAAGTCAAAGGAACAGATCAATAGGAATAATCCACAAAATATGAAAGCTAACTGTTGAAAAAGATCAATAAAATCAATGTCTCTCTGTCCAGGCTAACTAAGAAAAATAGCAAAACCCAAATTAACAGTGTCATGAATGACAGAAGTTTTAGGACGGCAGATCACACATATGTAAAAGGACTTAGAGAGGGTGGACCCTAAAGAGCTCTGCGCTCACGGGTTTGATACTCAAGGAAAATGCAAAGACAAGTCTACCAAAGTCTATGAAAAGGGAGATAGACAACTTCAATAGGTTCATATCTACTAACTAAATCAATTAAATAAGTCAGTGGTCTAATACAATTGAAAGCACCCTGTCCAGGCAGGCTTACTGCTGACTGCTACCAAATACTGAATAAATTATTCTCTTCCTCCAAAAACTCTTCCAGAAGCAAAGAAAATAATTTCTAATTTATTCTATGAGTTCAGCATTACTTTTGAAGTATCTTAAACCAAACAGACATTGTGAGAGAAGTGTTACAAAGTAACATTTTAGGTTCTCAGATTTGAAAACATCAACCAGATACTAGAAAATTGAATCCAGCAAGTATAAAAAGAATTACATGTCACAAATGAGTAGTATTTGTTTTAGATTGATTCAATATCTTAAAATACATTAATGCAATCTATCAAAACAAACAAAATAAGGAAATCATATGATCATATCCACAAATACAGAAAAAAGCATTTTACAAGAGTCAATATTTATTCACAAAAATTATTCTCAAGAAGCTAGTAACAGAGGGGAACTTCCTCTTTATGGACAAAAATATCTCCTTAAAAAAAAAAACCTACAACTGCTGTGAGACTTAAGAGTCAATAGGTATGTTATGATCTGAAATGAGGCAGGTTTGTCCCTTTCACTACTGACAGCTTTTTACTATCTAATCAGAAGTCCTAGAAAATGTAATAGGCAGGAAAAATGAATCAAAATTATAGCTTATGAATGAAGGAATAAAACTATCTGGGAATGGTGGAAATGCCTATAACCTTTGCATCCAAGAAGCTAAGGTAGGACGTTTGCTATACAGCAAGCACTAAGCTAGCTAGAAACACATAGCAATACCATGTTCAAAAAGCCAAGAAATAAAAGAAGAGGAAAAGAGGGAGGGAGGGAAGGAAGGAAGGAAGGAAGGAAGGAAGGAAGGAAGGAAAGAAGGGAGGGAAGAAGGGAGGGATGGAAGGAGAGAAAGAGAAGGAAAGATGGCGTCTGTAGAGTATCTTAAAGAACTGACAAAGCAATTTCAGACCTCACAAGTGATAATAGGTTGCTAGACACAAGATTAAAATAAAAAAAGTCAGTGATTTTCCTACATATCAACAATGAAAAAATAGAATTAGAAATTTAAAATACAATTCTATTTTTAGCAATGGCCAAGTAATTTAAATATTTAAATATAAATCAAATGAAATATGCATAAAATCTATATGTAGGTGGGAGGGAATAGGACAGCTCTTATCAAAGATATAAAAACTATACAAAAGGCAGTGAAGCTGCGATCTTGCCTCGGGACACCGCAGACTGCTGGCGGCTGAGGTCAGGTGCATGGACAGAGACCTAGCTTAGTTTAGCATAAACAACCCCATCAGGCTCTTGCCGGCGCCCAGAGCCAGAGGAACTCAGCAGGAGATCTGTGCACCTACAGCTCAGCTGCTGGTTGCTGACCGCTGAAGACCAGCTTGCTGGGCTTGCAGTGAGGCTGCCATATTGCCTCGGGACACCACGGACTGCTGGCAGCTGGGGTCAGTGAGGCTGTCATCTTGCCTCGAGTCACTGCGGATGACTGGCGGCTGGGGTCAGGAGCACAGACGCCCTCTACTACAGCAGCGCCAAACGCCAGGCTCACAAGAGGTTCAAACTCCAACCAGTAACAATAAGACCAACTAACTCCAGAGATAAACAGATGGCAAAAGGCAAATGTAGGAACATTACTAACAGAAATCCAGGCAATATGGCACCATCTGAACTCAATTCGCCAACCACAGCAAGTCCTGGAAACCCCAACACACCAGAGAAACAAGAGTTGGATATAAAAGCACTGGTCATGATGCTGCTAGAAGAACACAAAAAAGACATAAACAAATCTCTTAAAGAAATGCAGGGGAACATCAATAGGGTCTAAGTTCTTACAATGCAAACACAAAAATCACTTAAAGAACTCCAGGAGAAAATGGACCAACAGACAAAAGCCAATAAAGAGGAAATGAGAAAATCACTTATAGAAATGCAGGAGAACTTGAACCAACAGGCAGAAGTCATGAAAGAGGAAACACAAAAATCTCTTAAAGAATTGCAAGAAAACACAAACAAACAAGTGAAGGAACTGAGCAAAACCATCCAAGATCTGAACACAGAGGTAGAAACTACTAAGAAATCACAAAAGGAGGCAACTTCGGAGATAGAAAACCTTGGGAATAAATCAGGGGTCGTAGATACAAATATCAACAACAGAATACAAGAGATAGAGGTAAGAATCTCAGATGCTGATGATACCATAGTAACCATTGACTCCACAGTCAAAGAAAATGCAAAAGGCAAAAGGCTTGTAACCCAAAACATCCAGGAAATCCAGGATACAATGAGAAGACCAAACCTAAGGATTATAGGGATAGATGAGAGTAAAGATCTACAACTTAAAGGGCCAGCAAATACCTTCAACAAAATTATGGAAGAAAACTTCCCCAACCTAAAGAGAGAGATGCCCATGAATATACAAGAAGCCTACAGAACTCCAAACAGACTGGACCAGAACAGAAATACCTCCCATCACATAATAATCAAAACCCCAAATATACTAAACAAAGAAAGAATATTAAAGGCAGTAAGAGAAAAAGGCCAAGTAACATATAAAGGAAGACCTATCAGAATCACACCAGACTTCTCTCCAGAAACCATGAAAGCTAGAAGATCCTGGGTAGACCTCATGCAGACCCTAAGAGAACACAAATGTCAGCCAAGACTACTATACCCAGCAAAACTCTCAATCAACATAGATGGAGAAATCAAAATATTCCATGACAGGACCAAATTTACACAATATCTTTCTACTAACCCAGCTTTACAAAGGATAATAGGAGGAAAACTCCAATACAAGGAGGGAAACTGCACCCAAGAAAAAGCAAGATAGTAACCTTCTTCCATCAAACTCAAAGAAAGATAACTACTCAAAAACAAAAATAACATCAAAAATGACAGGAAGTAATAATCTCTATTCCTTAATATCTCTTAACATCAATGGACTCAATTCCTCAAAGACATAGACTAACAGACTGGATACGGAAACAGGACCCTACATTTTGCTGCATACAGGAAACACATCTCATGGTCAAAGACAAACACTACCTTAGAGTTTGGCTGGAAGACAATTTTGCAAGCAAATGGTCACAGGAAGCAAGCTGGACTAGCCATTCTAATATCAGATAAAATTGACTTTCAACCCAAAGTCATCAAAAGAAACACAGAAGGTCACTTCTTGCTAGTCAAAGGAAGAATCCACCAAGAAGAACTCACAATTCTAAACATCTACGCTCCAAATGCAAGAGCACCCTCATTTGTAAAAGAAACTTTACTAAAGCTCAAAGCACACATTGCACCTAATACAATAATTGTGGAGGACCTCAACACTCCACTATCCTCAATGGACCGATCAGGAAAACAGAAACTAAACAGGGACACGGGGAAACTCATTGAAACATTGGACCAATTGGATTTAACAGATATATATATAGAACATTTTATCCTAAAGCAAAAGACTATACCTTTTTCTCAGAACCTCATGGTACCGTCTCCAAAATCGACCATATAATTGGTCACAAGACAGACCTCAACAAATATAAAAAGATCAAACTAAATCCCATGCCTCCTATCAGATCACCATGGAGTAAGAGTGTTCTTCAATATCAACAAAAACAACAGAAAATCCTCATACACGTGGAGGCTGAACAATATTCTACTCAATGATAGATACCATAGTCAAGAAAGAAATAAAGAAAGAAATTAAAGATTTTTTAGAATTTAATGAAAATAAAGGCACAACATACCCGAATCTATGGGACACAATGAAAGCAGTGCTAAGAGGAAAACTCATAGCCCTGAGTGACTCCAAAAAGAAACAGGAGAGAGCATACACTAGCAACTTAACGTCACACCTGAAAGCTCTAGAACAAAAAGAAGTTATTTCACCCAGGAAGAGTAGAAGACAGGAAATCATCAAACTCAGGGCCTAAATCAATCAAGTTGAAACAAAGAGAAGCATACAAAGAATCAACAAAACCAGGAGCTGGGTCTTTGAGAAAATCAACAAGATAGATAAACCCCTAGTCAGACTTACCAAAGGGCACAGAGACAGTATTCAAATTAACAAAATTAGAAATCAAAAGGGAGATATAACAACAGAAACTGAGGAAATGCAAAAAATCATCAGATCCTACTACAAAAGCCTATACTCAACACAACTGGAGAATCTGGAGGAAATGGACAATTTCCTAGACAGATACCAAATTCCAAAATTAAACCAGGATCAAATAGATTGTCTAAACAGACCCATAACCCCCAAAGAAATAGAAGGGGTCATAGATAGTCTTCCAACCAAAAAAAGCACAGGACCAGATAGTTTTACTGCAGAATTCTATCAGACCTTCAAAGAAGTCCTGATACCAATACTCTTCAAACTATTCCACAAAATAGAAACAGAAGGAACACTACCCAAGTCATTCTATGAAGCCACAATTACCCTGATACCAAAACCACACAAAGTTCCAACTAAGAAAGAGAACTACAGGCCAATTTCTGTTATGAATATCGATCCAGCTATACCACTACTGGCCCAAAAGATACTCCAACACATAACAAGGACACATGCTCCACTATGTTTATTAATTATAATAATTAATTATTAATTATTAATAATAGCCTTATTAATAATAGCCAGAAGCTGGAAACAACCTAGATGTCCCTCAACAGAACAATGGATACAGAAATTGTTGTATATTTACACAATTAAGTATTACTCAGCTATTAAAAACAATGACTTCATGAAATTTGCAGGAAAATGGATGGAACTAGAAAATATCACACTGAATGAAGTAACCCTAACACAAAAGAACACACATGGTATGTACTCACTGATAAATGGATCTTTGCCCAAAAGCCTAGAATATCCATGATACAACTCATAGACTATATGAAACTTAGGAAGAAGGAAGACCAACATGTAGATGCTTCAATCCTACATAGAACAGGAAAGAAAATAATCACAGGAGGTAAATGAAGGGAGGAGCATGTGAGAGAGAGAAAGGAGGAGGGCAAAAAGAGGGATCAGGAGCAGGTTTTGGAAGAGATAAGAGATAAATACAGAGGGTCAGGAATAGAAACTTGTAGCAGTAGGGAATGGGGAACTGGGGATAGCTACTAGAAAGTCCCAGAGTCTAGGAAAGTGAGAGACTCCCAGGAGTCAATGGCGATGACTTTAGCCAAAATACCCAACACAGGGAAGATACAACTTATAGAGACCACCTCCAGTAGAGGAATGAGACCACCAATGCATCTCAATTTTTTTTAAACCCAGAAATGTTCCTGTCCAAAGGATAGACAGGCAAAAAATGAAACAGAGACAGAAGGAAAAGCCATCTAGAGACTGCCCTAACTAAGGATCCATCCCATCTGCAGACACAAACCCCCACACTATTGCTGATGCCGAGAAGTGCTTGCTGACAGGAGCCTGATATGGCTGTTCCCTGAGAGGTTCTGCCAGCACCTGACCAGTACAGATGCAGAAACTCACTGTCAATTATGGGACTAAGCCTGGGGAACTCAATGGAAGAGCCAGGGGAAGGACTGAAGTAACGGAAGGGAATTGAAACCCCACAAGAAGGATAGCAACTAACTGGACCACCCAGAGTCCCCAGGGACTAAACAACCAACCAAAGAGTACACATGGAAGGATCCATGGCTCCAGCTACATATGTAGCAGAGGCAGGGGGTGGACTTAACTGACATCAATGGGAGCAGATGGAGACTTGATGCCCCAGTGTAGGGGGATGCTAGAGTGGGTGAATGGGTAGAGGAACACACTCATAGTGGCAAAGGGCAGGGGAGAAAGGGGGATGGGATGGGGAATTTGTGGAGGGGTAACAGGGAAAGGGGATATCATTTGAAATGTAAACAAATAAAATGATTAATAAAAAGTAAAATGGGTATTAAAACTATAAATAAATAAATAAATAAATAAATAAATAAATAAATAAATCCAATATCATAATCCATGAAAAAATAATTGATAAAATAGGCATCATTAAAATTATGAACTTTGCTGTAAAAGGCAGGGTCACAGAGTGAGAAGTCATGCTGCAGGGTGGAGAAAGTGATTCCAAAGCACTGAGAACCGGCTGTTATATAATGTGAAAAGAACTCAAACTCAGCGACAGACCAACATCCAATTAGAGCACAGACAAAATCGTCAACGGAGGAACATCACTAAAGATGATACATGGACAGCAAGTGGGCAGAGGTGTTCAACATCAGTTGACGTCAGGACATGGTCACAATAGATGGCACAAGCCACAAGAATCACCAAAACCCAGACACGGTTGGAGAAGGAAGGGATGAAAACCTAATTTATGGTTGGTGGGAATACAGAATGGTGTAGTCACTTCAAGAGAAAGTTTGGCAGGGTCCCATAAAAGCGGTGGCATTCTGTACGAACCAGAAGAAACCTTCCTCTTCTGTGTGTACTTAAACAGCACCGGAGAGGCTCCTGATAGCTCCACCAGCAGCTGAAAATGCTTAAAAGCAACCAAGGTGTCCATCAATAGGTAAACAGATAAACTGTGGCATGCCAAGACAACAAAACATCATTTAATTTTATACAAATAATAATCTTAAACTTTTCAAAGACATGGGAGAAATTTAAATGCATTTAACTAAGTGAAAAAAAAAAGCTATATGTTGTAAAAAAAAAAAAAAACTTCACTAAATGACACTAAGGGAGAGGCAAGATAGTGGGTGTAGCAAAAATATTGAATTTGGCAAGTTGTTAAATGCTTGTCAAAACCACTCACTGAGCAACATGGACAATGACATCACAGACTCCGCTGGTGATGGGAGATCACCATAGGCTCACAGACAGCAACAAAGGTTGCATCTTGGTATCTGGGTTCAGTGCTGAGGAATAGTTTATGTGTGTGGGATGTGGAAATCCTATGTGCTTTCTGCTATTTTGTTTGTTTCTAATTTTACAATTCTCTCTCTCTCTCTCCCTCCCTCCCTCTCCCTCTCTCTCCTTCCCTCTCCCTCTCTCTCTCCCTCCCTCTCTCCCTCTCTCTTTCTCTCCTTCCCTCTCCCTCTTTCCCTCTCTCCCTCTCCCTTTTCCTCTCTCTCCCTCTCTCTCCCTCCCCTTCTGCCTCTCTCTCTCCCTCTCCCTCTCTCCCTCTCCCTCTCCCTTTCCTCCTCCTCTGCCTCCCTCCTTCTCTCTCTCCCCCCTCTATACCCCCTCTCTCACTCTATGTTTGCACACGTCTTTTCATTTTTCTTATGTATATGCATGCATGCATGCATGTATGTATGTGACAGGCCAGCTTTCCAGAGTTGGCTCTCTGCCTTTACCATGTGGCACTCAGGAATCAAACTCACGTTGTCAGGCTTGCTAACAAGATTTTTTTTTTTAATTCATGGAGCCATCTCCTCCACCATGCAGTTAGTTTTGCTGTAAATCTAAAACCTCTAAGCAATGAAGTTTATTACCACAAAACTTTCACAACTTATGTTGCCAAAGGTATCATATTCAAACTTCATTTATTAGCAACTTATATTTTTGTAATTCTAACAAGGAACATTCCTGACACACATCTGATGTGCCTCTATTGTCATTTTTAAACCTTCCCTTCTGAATTCTTTTTTCAATGCTTTCATTGGAAGCAGCCTTTTCTGTAAAATGTCTTGAATTTTGGAGTTCACTGATTTCACCCTGATGGTGCTATTTAACACAGTTATTTAACACACCAGGTAATAAGTCCTAGATACTTAGCCAATCTCAGGTTCTATTTTTAGACGTCGCTCTTCATAAGTACCCTACCCTGCAGGGGTACAGTGGAGGCAGTTTACAGGATCAATTTCCTTTCCGCCTGCTTTGTATTAACTCCCTTTTGTTGTCTGAAGCTAAACATTGTGCACTCTCTCTCCTAACTGCTGACAGTCTTATGAAGTCAGTGTTGTATATGAAGAGCTGTTCTCTTTTGTGTGTCTACAGGGAGAACATGGCTGGTGGAGCAAGTTTAGCCACAATCTAAGTCCACAACGCCTCCCTTCTGGAATCCTCTATCACACATGATGAACAAAGCACAGCACCGCTGTAACTGCTATCCTTACAGTGCCAGACAAGCGGCACGGGGACTGCCAACACCGGGAGGACTCCAGCTACTGCAAGAAGCACTTTTCAGAGTCTAGAACCAAGTCAGACTTTTTCATGGTGCGTGAATAGACATCCCTGTCTAGAGACTTCGGATACCTCCGTGTGGCTTTTCAGTGCACCAGTTTGGTCCATGGTTAAATGCACTTCTTCATTCTGCTTCTCTTTCTTCTTTTCAGTTTAGCAACTGATTCATTGAATCGTGTTGCACTTTTTGGTAAAAGGCGTAATTTCTAATTGCGATTGCGAAGCAAAGTCATTAGGGAAGTTGAGCTTTGTCATCTATCTTCTTCATTTCTCCTTCTTTCCCCCTGGATGAATTTTTGCCAGGCCTTGGTTTATTATACATAGATGCATATATTTATTACAAATGTGAATATGCATTGTATGTATTTTATATAATGTGAGCTTATTTATATTCTATATAAATAGCATATATATATATATATATATATATACATGTATATATGCAGTATGCTCTCTCCTCTCAAGATCAAAAGGTAGTTTCATTATTATTTTTATTGCTCTAATATATATATATATATATATATATATATATATACTTTTATTTATTCTTTGAGATTGCACACATACACAAAATGTACTTGGATCATAAGCTACTCTCATTCCCTCCCTCTCAACTTTTTCCAGAGTTCCCTGCCATGTCTCCCTTAAGATATCTCTATCTCTATCTCTATCTCTATCTCTATCTCTATCTCTATCTCTATCTCTATCTCTATATAATCTCTCTCTGTATATATATATATATATATATTTTTCATTAAACAACCTTGGGATTAATTCCTGGTAGTATATAAAGATACTTCTTGATCATGTTTGTGACTGTAATATCATCCATTAGACAGAGATATCACATATCAGGTCATATGATCCCACCTGTGCTGATGGACAATTGAACTGTTGATGTCTTGGTATTGCTAACACCCCAGTATTCAAAACAAATGCCCCTTCCTCTTCCCTCCCTTCTCCCTCTCCCTCCTCTTCTTTTGTCTTTTTTTCTTTATGTGTGCATATTTGTGCTTCTGTGTGTACATGTGTAAGGGTACACCGTTCTTGTTCATGTTCTGTGTGTACATATGTAAGGGTTTACTGTTCATGTTCATGTTCTGTGTGTACATATGTAAGGGTTTACTGTTCATGTTCATGTTATGTGTGTACATATGTAAGGGTTTACTGTTCATGTTCATGCTGCTCTGTAGACAGTCCCTAGGCTCCTTCTATCTTTTGTTTGAGACAGGGTCTCTCATTGACTTGAGATTTTGCTATGTTGGCCAGGCTAACCGAGTCATGAACTTCCAGGTATCCATGTGCCTCCACTTCCCATCTTGCTGTTGCTGGAATTATAGACTTGTGTCATTGTGCCCAGCTTTTCCACATAGGGAACTGAACTCAGGCTCTCATAGCTATGTGGCAGGAGTTTTAGCAACTGAGCATAGCAATAAGGGCTGAGAAAATGGCTCAGTTGCTAAAACTCCTGCCACATAGCTGTGAGTTCTGCCTCCAAATCTGCCACAACATTATATTCTCTTCTGGGTGAGCTGGCTGCTCTGATGACTCAGAACTCAACGTTCAACAACTTATTGAACGGTTCTATGAACCCTCTTTCTTAGTATTGGTGGACTTAGGCAGAATTGTAGCACTGGACACAGAAGGAGCCCAACATTGAAATTTGGAGGCAGAACTCACAGAGGGGAAGAGAAGAGAATGTAATGTGCCTAATTTGAAATGATATCTTGGCAGCGATTAAGGAACTAAAATGTCCACCGTATGTGATTGGGTCATTATTGAGTGGCATGGAATTCACTTGAGCTCACTCTTCTTCAGGGTTAGCAGCAATCAACCCCTGCTCCTTTTGGTGACCACTGCAGTGGTGAGCTGCTCTGAATCTCACAGGGGCCCAGCACGGGTTTGATTGACGCTGAGATGTGGGCACATCTGCTCCTCTTCGGTAGGTCCTGGGAGCCTTGGCACCTTGGTGGTGCTCCTTCCTCTCCCTTACAGTGGCTCCTAACAAGGGCTGCACAGCAAACACAGCAGTGGGGGAGCCCGGATGAGTCATTCCCCCTTCTTAAAAGAACCCGCCCCACCGCCCACATTCCTGAATAGAACCGCTCAGGCAAGAATACTTGAAAAGCAAGCCACTGCCTTTTATGAATGAGTGACAGAGAAGATAAACAGGATTTTCAGTGATTAGAAAGGGAAAATTATAGTTAATTCTCTTTTCTTTATGCTATATTTCACCTTCAAGGCTTAAATACAATTTTCCTAAGAAAAGTGCAGATGAGGACAAAGAATCAGGAGGTCTAGTTACCCCTCTCTGTCCCTGGATGAGATTAGAGAAGACTTAGAAATTCATCAAGACGGGGTTTCATCCAGGAATAATTACAGGGTGTCCAAGCAATAGAAAGAAAGGAGTGTGCATGATGTGTGTAAGGTAGTTCACAAAGAGAATTACAGTTGAGGCTGTAACCCAGGAGTAGTGGGGCACACCTACAATCTTAGCACTTTGGAAATGGAAACAGTTTAGAGCCAGCCTTGGCTACATAGTAAGTTTTAAGCCCACCTAGGCTATATACGAGGCTGTTGTAACAAATAAAAACAAGACAGGGAAAAGGCTTTAAGCTAGGGGCAGAACAGAGCACCTACCTTTGAGTGGGAACAGTCACCAAGCCAGGCACCAGGCCTCTGTTCTCTCTGATTTAGTTCTCTCTCTCTCTCTCTCTCTCTCTCTCTCTCTCTCTCTCTCTCTCTCTTCCTGTAACTTCTATTTGCCTCTGATTCTGCCAATGTATGGACACTCTGAACTTTTTCAGAAATGGCTGTCTTTAAATGCTATGGGATATTTCTCCTATGCAGTTGTCATGGCAACCTTCACATTATAAACGTGAGTGCTCAGGGGAAGGATTAGTTACATTTGAAAGGTGAAATAGAGTCAAGTAGACAAGTCCAGGCATCCAGGCAGAGCAGGCAAAGCTGCCAGAAGGTGAGGGGACTGGAGAAAGCAAGCAAACCAGCTCAGTTCCTCGAAGAGACAGACACGTTTGCATCTCTTCTTTCCAGGAAAGCCATCTGCAACACTAACACATCTCTTTGCTGGCCATCTCCCCCATCTCCAAGCCCCCTCAGTCCATTTCAAGAGTCACTGCCTTCCGCAATTTCCCATTCCCTTTTCACTAGAACGTCTATTTTCTGTGCCTCAAACTCCTTCTGCTGCAAATGGGGGAAAAAAATGAAGAGACTCCAGCTAGACATTTTGCGGAGATGGAGCACACAACTATGAATGTGAGGTTGCCATCAAATCTTCTCACGCAACTCCCTGGAGCTCAGGGAATCCTGTGGAAGAAGAATCAGAGGGGATGGTGGACACCGGGAGTAAAAGGGCCTCAAAAACAACTGAGAAAGCTCTTATAAACTCGGAGGCAGAAGCAGCACACACACGGTGTCCACAGGTCTGCATCAGGTCCTCTGCATGTATACCGTGGCTTTCTGTTTAGTACTCTTATGATCTTATGATGCATATACCAGTGGGTCTCTTGTGCCTTCTCTTCAGGCTCTTATTTTTCTGTTGGCTTGGCTTGTCCAACTTTGATATGATGGCTTTTATTTTATCTTATTATATTTTTTTGCTATGTTTTGTTGTTCTTTTCTATTGACAAACAAATGGGAAATAGATTGGGATGGGAGAGGAGGAGAAACTGGAAGGAGAAGAGGGAGAGGAAATTGTAAGCAGGATATATTGTATGAGAAAAGAATCTATGTTTAATAAAAGGGAAAAAGCAAAGCCTGACAAATAACCAAATCCCTCTGCTTTAACCAATGCCCAGCTGCTAGATGGCCGCAGGCTTTGTTTGAGAAATTTTTCCTTCTTCAGGTTTTCTGTTTTGCTTTTGCTATTAAAATTCCTTCCCTCGGAGAGATATAAGCAATTTACTCTGAATTCCTAGTGTCCCAGTGACAAACTGAGGTACATTCCACCAAAGTTCACCCAAGGGATCACTGAGTTTATTGGTCTTTCTTACAGAACAGTTCCTGAGAGATTACGGGCAGGAGCACAGGGGACCTTAAAACAGCAATTAGCAGAAGAGTTAAGCCCAGCAGGGATGATGGTCTTCCTGTGGCTGCTCAAATGGAAGCCCCCACATCTTTCCCACCTATAGACCCTAGCCCCACCCAGAGACCATGAGACCATGCACAATTAGGGTGGAATTGCACACAATTATTTGGAAGTAATGGTTGGATACTAAGGTGAGGGTCCATGATGCTTTCTACCTGCTCCTCCTCTGGGGACCATAAATTGTCAACAGACCCAGTTATGCTGATATTTGATGAGCAGGCCCAGCAGAACTCCTGAAGATAGTCCTGGAAAACAGCTTTCTAAGCATATGGCACTTCCAGGAAGGTAACCCAATCAGTGACAGTGCAAGAGTCTCCACACAATAGGATGGGGACTATGGATAAACCTGCTCCCCAACAGACCTCTTCCCTTTCCTCCTCCAATTTCCTAGGCTAGACCAGGGGAAACAGATGGAATCTGAGCTCCTAAGATATGAGTGTTTTTGTCCAGAATCTATCATTTGTCTCAGGTCTATCATTTAGAACAGCTTTCCCCAGCTGGATAAAAACAAACTCTCAGCGGTGTCTCTACTGACAGAGATCATCCATGTGTCTGAGACCTGTTGGTCCCTGAGACTGCCACATTCTCCCCTTATCTTTGAGGCGGGCCCCACCTCTCTAAAGAAGGCCTCTCCTTTCCAACCCAAAGCACCCAGGCCATTTCCATAGTGTAGTTTCATGATGTCTTCTTTGTCTCTTTGCTGCAGTGGAGATCTCAAACAAGAGCAGCCTGCCCCATGCACAATTGGCTGGTATACTCTCCCATCAGAAAGTACGTGCTGCTGCTTCAGTGAACTCACATTCAGGCGTAGCTGTTGTGGCTTTTATTTTATCATTTAGCCTCTTCTTGAAAGTCAGAACCGATGCAGGGGGAAGTCTATACCTCCTTCGTACAACATTTCTCCAGCACTGCCACAATAGTGAGGAACTAAGCAGAATTTTCTCAGAGCTCCTGACCCAGGTATCTTCCCTCCACCCTTCCACAGTTATGCCTTATAGAGATTGCCTAAATAATAGACCTATCAAAACCAAACTACAGCCAGTTTCAGAATGAATTGTGTTTATTTGTTTTTCATGGCCTAGAATGGCTTTGAAATCACTATCTAACTAGGACTACTCTTGAATCCCTGATCCCCTACTTCTAACTCCCAAATGCTAAGATTACAAGAGTATTGCTAGCACTATATGCTAGATTCAGATTGTTAAGTATCTGTGTAGGATCACTAAAGTGTAGAGACCTTTGTGAGGCGCTCTCCTGTATTTTTAACTCAGAGCCTTTGGCTTTCCTATGAAGAAGTAATAGTCTATTTCAATTTACAAAATGGAGTGCAGGTGAGAGGGCTTAAATGTGTATGTAAGACCAGTAAAAAGAAGCTAGACCCTATTTGAACCTGTGTCTGTTGATTCCATAGGAATCACATATGAATCTGTCTTAGTCAGGGTTTTATTGCTGTGTAGAGACACCATGACCATGACAACTCTTATAAAGGAAACCATTTAATTGGAGTTGTCTTGAGGTTTAGAACTTGATAACAGTTCCCACCATTATCATCATGGTGGGAAGCATGACAGCCTGAAGGTGACATGGTGCTGGGGGAGCCATGAGTTCTACATGTGGATTTGAAAGCAGCAAAAAGAGACCCTGTGAGCCACTAAGCATAGTTTTGAGCTTCTGAGACCTCAAAGACCTTAAAGCCACACCTCCCAATAGCGCTGGTTCCTGTGATCCGATAGGGCCATTGTCATTCCAACTACCACATGAGCCATATCTACTGGCATCCATTTCTAACAGGCAAACACATGTCCAGTCTGGACTGTGAGCTAGAACATCTCACTTCCTTCAGTTCTTAATCTTCAACCTCCATACTCCTTCAGCTGTAAAGTGCTGATAGAAAGGGTCTAGGGAAGCTGGTTGTAATGGCACATGCCTTTAATCCGGGGACTCGGGAGGCAGAAGCAGGTAGATCTCTTAGTTTGAAGTCAGCCTGATCTAGAAAGTGACTTAAAAGACAGCCAGGGAAACAGAGAAACCCTGTCTGGAAAAAATGCCCAAACAAACAAACAAACAAACAGTAATTGCATCACTGGGAAGATAGAAACAGGTAGACCCCTGGGTCTTACTGATAAGTTAGTCTATCCTAATCAGTGATCCCCAAGTTTCCTTTGAGTTACTATCTCAAAAAGAAGATTAAAAACTCCAAAAGAATGATACCTGAGGTTGATATCTAGCCTCCATATACATACTTGGACACACATGTGCATTCTTCCACACATGCACATGAATACACACACACACACACACACATACACACACACACACACACACACACACACACACACACAAATTTTGGCAGCTGGGAATATACTTCAGTGGTAAATTACTTGCTTGAGATGTGTGAGGCCACGGCATGGGTTCTGCTCCAGCCCTGAAATTTATCTTCAGGATTGTGAAAGCCACTTCCCTGGTGGCTATCCTGAGTGTGAAATAATAAGATCAGCGTGCAGTGCTGTATAAATCCTGGCATTCAGAGGCCTTCTGTCTTCACTGATGGTCTTGATCCCACCTTTTTTTCATCTGCTGAAGGGAGGAAAGGGAGAATTGCAGGTAAGAAATTCAGACTCCCAGATGTGGTTAGATCAGATGAGAGGTATCTCCTGGAAGAAATGGTAAACACAAGTGAATCCCACACACACATACACAGACACACACAGCTCATGTTGAAAGTTTGGTTACCAGCTATGGGACACCTGGAAAGTGAAGGGGCCTTTTGAAGTGAATCCTAAATAATGAAAATGAGATTCCTGAGGGCACGATGCTCTTGAAAGGGATGTGGCTACAGCTTCTTCTTCCTATACCCTCCCAGCTGCCATGAGGTGGCCAGCCCTCCCCACTGCCCCTTACCCCCACTCTCCACTACATAATGTAAATGCCATATTGTACACCACCACAGGCCAAAGCCAGGGAGCCACTTGACCAGGAGCAAAAAGGCCAAAATTCATGAGGTAATGCAATCTTCTTCTCCTATTAAAGTTCCAGACATTTTGTCACAGCAGTAGAATGTTCTCTAGCACACTGGGTCCCATTGCAACTTAAAGTAGCTCCCAGATTCCTTAGTTAGCCCTATAAATGTAGTTTCATTTGGTTTGGTTTGGTTTGGTTTGGTTTGGTTTGGTTTGGTTTGGTTTGGTTTGGTTTGGTTGGTTTGGTTGATACTATCATTTTGTTTTTGCACTGAGAATAGAAGTTAAATATGGAACACTCAGACCAAAACATTTCATAAGCTTTAGCATGACTTAGTTTAGAACTGGGAACCCATGACTGACATAGTTTTCCACACAGCAAGCTGCTGGGGTCACTAGCTAGGCAGCTTGCGGGGGAGGTCACAGAGGATTTAGCTCTGACGAGTAGTATGTGGCAGAGTTACCCTCATTCATGGAACTTTTAAAACAACCCACCCCCAGTAAA
>OZ030019.1:50292500-50337500 GCA_964023405.1 Apodemus agrarius
CTGCTGTTGCTGCTGCTGCTGCTGCTGCTGCTTTGACACCCATGTGTGTCTCGCTCTGCTATTACAGCAAGGGAACTATGCCTCACAAGCACATATGCCACAAGGGATGTGACATGAGACTGGACCCATGGAGTGAAAGAGAGGAATGGACATTTCCATCCCTTGGTACCCAAACCTGCACTCCAAACTCAAGGGCAAGTCCAGCAGCCTAACTGCAGGGGGCCTAGAAGCTGCTCCTTTCCAGGCAGGGTGACCTTTGCTCTCTGGTTAGCTCCCTGAAGTGACCTTTCTCTCCCTAAGATCAGAGTCTCTCAGCATCTGATCAGAGGATCCATGTGGAGGAGAAAAGGTTCAGGTTTGACTGTTCCTCTCTAGCCGTTGTGATTTCTCTCTGTAGGCAGCAGAGTGCCTGACTGGAAGACACGTGCTGAATTAGGGTCCTGTTTTTAATTTTGGTTTGTTCAGTTAATATTCATTCATCGGTTGATAGATTCTACTTCCACAGTCAGCCAAAGAATTAAAATTAATGTTGGTCAGTTTTCCTCCACAAGTAGCCCTACCAAGCATGGAAGGGTACTTTTTCCTACCAGGTGAAATCGAGACAGGAAGCTGTGAGCTCTCCAGACGTGGTCCCGATTCTGTGCAGGTGCCTGTCACACAAGCTTTGGTAAGTGGCAAGAGTGATCTCACTTTCTCTCCCTAAAGGCAATCGTCCTCATTACTCTCATTACTGAGCTGAGAGAACCTTGGGTACATAATAGAATTTTCTTTAAAATATTCATCATCTGACAGCTGATATTTCAGCCATATTTCACTTGAGGACCACATTCGAAAGGTAGCTGAGCAGCGGGACTCAATTAGTGGAGTATTTTCCTCACCTTCTGAAAGAACTTTTTAAATCTAAGTCATTAAAAATCCATGACACATATTACTCTCCAGTCATCTCTCTTCACAGGACAGAGGTAGCCCTAGGTACACATGAAGCCCTTCTTATACCCACACCAGCAGTCTGAGGGCCTGAGGAATGGGCTTCATCCTGCCAGGATATTGGAAATTCCCTCTGTTCTCTGTTCCCTTCCTATCTCCAAGAATGCATCTCCAAATGTGAAAAATCCACACCACAGCTTGCTGGGTCCCACATAGGTCTTCTAGGTGGACAGCCAACTTTCCTGTGGTTTTCAGAGGAAGATCCAGGCACGCATTGAAAGCACAGCAAGTGGGGAAACCTGGGTGGGGACAAACATTTGCACTCAGAGATTTGTTCTTTCCTTCTTGAAGCCTCAGGTTCCTCTTCTGTAACATACATGTATGTGCACGTATGTATACACACACACACACACACACACACACACACACACACAGAGAGAGAGAGAGTAATAGTGGTCAGAATACAGAAACATGTATGTAACAGCACCTATCACACCTCTCTTGCTCTCAGAAACAATGGAAACCCCAAACATTAGGGGTTCAGACTGTCAATTCCCTTCTTCCAATCATACTATAAGGTCCCTAAGGATATGCTAGAATCACCACTGTCCCCAGCACTCAGTGTAAATCTGGAATATAAGAAAATCTTGGTGCAGTAATTCTTACTATATGACATTCAATTATTCTAATTACTGATTAATTCATGCAATACTTATTTCAAGCATATATGATAATTGATAAACTGTTATAACTTTTGAATATATAAGAAACACAGGCTAGAGCTGTGGCTCACTCAGTAAAGCTCTGACTGTAAGCTATAAGAATGTTGGCAGGGTGGTGTGGGTCTCTAACAGCAACAGGAGGATTTCTGGGCTCCCTGGCCTGCCAGAGAAGCCTAATTGGTAAGTTTCTTGCTCATGAGGAACCTTTGTATAACAAAACAAGGGGGATGGTCCATGAGGAGCCATACCCAAGGCTGCCTGTACACTCACATGTGTGTGCTCACCCACACATGTACAAAAGAAGTACCATGAGTGAGCACAGCTACTGAAAGCCTGTGTCAGCATTTCTAAGGAAACTGACAAAAACAAGTTCTTCTAATTGGGACTGTACTCCAGAGAAGAATAAGGAAAAACAAAACTGGGCCTTTGGATTGAAGCTAAAAACAAGCCCAGGGATTACATCCTGGTGGTCTGGACTTCCGCTCATGGCTCCTGACCCAGCCCATAATTTGAAAATCTTCAGTTTGTTTGTCACTTCTCAGTCTGCTGAGGTTCCATTTGTCTCTGTGTCCAAACATCCAGAATCTTCTTCAACCTGATCCAAACCACTCTGGTCTAGAAATGGGCCTTGAACTGCAGCCAGTCTTGGTTTTATGTGATATTTCCAATACTTCTGCTTTCAAAACATGGTGATAGAAAGAAAAAAAAAGAGTACGCAATATTGACTGTTATTCCAGAACTTTTCCAATTCAGCCTGGACATTTTAGTTTTCTTCAGACAATTGTAAAACACAACCACAAAAAATAAAACCAACAGGACTTCACCTGTGCTTAGCACTGTAAGGTAAGCATATAGACATGAGTTTAACATTGTAAGGTATGGATCTGTTTAAATTCTGTGTCTCCATTGCCTGTCTAACAAAAACACATGTTATACCCTACCCAGGTATGTGTTATACTAATTTAATTAAGACATGCACCATCAGGGATGAAATTCAATCTGTGAAATGCTTATACAAGCATGGGCATCGGTACTTGATCCCAATCACCCACAAAACAAACAGCAAACCCAAAAACTGATGGCAATTGGTCAGCCTAATTGGCCAATCTGGGAGAGACCCTAACCTATAAAAACAAGGTGTCTGACTCCCAGGAAACCACACATAAGTTCACATTTCACATCACACATATACACATGTACATGTGTAAAGATATGTACAGTCCTCAGCTTGGTGCATAGCAAGCATAATGTAAGCTTTACTGTGACCCCTGACCCCAGTACTCCAGTTGTCCAATCACCTCCCTCCTGCTGCATGACATGAATGAGCAGTGATCCTGGAGGTAACTTATGCATATTCTGTGTTTACAGTAAAATGACTCTTAACTTCTATCTTCAGCCTTCTCTGGCTCCACTCCTAATTGTCGCTCAAAATAGTAAACCACATTTATATGGTCACTCACAGTCTCCTTAACAGCACATGAACTCTGGAAGGTCAAAGGCATGGTCATTCTTGTATATCATTTTGACTAGCACATCATATATACCACAAATTCAATGTATTTGTTACCTGATATCATGCAAAAAAAAAAAAACCCACTCGCTAAACTTGGCTGCAGAAAGCACAGTAATTACAAATCACAGGAACTGAGAACAGTCTGTGTGGTGGTTCTGGCACTGGCTCTTCCGTGAATGGGAGCAGATGCCAACTGGAACCACCAGGAATCTGAAAAAGCCACTGGGGCTGGAGGAGCCCTTTCCTTGGGACCTCACACTGCTGTTCATGCCGACTGCTTGTTGGGCCTCCCTAGAGGAATGTTGGAATGTCCTCTCACGGAAAACTGGCTCTCTCTTTCCAAAGAGGGAGTCCAAAGGACCAACACAGAAGCTACTATGATATTTTTGACCATTTGGGAGAAGTCAAATAGTGTCCAGGAGTCTGGCTTTCACAATTAGTAGATAGTCACTTTTCAATTAACTGCCATCTTTGGGTTATATTGGGGCAAGGAGGTATGCTCTTTATGAAATGCAAATTTCTCTTCAAGTACTGTCCACCTTTTTTTGAGTCGGTCTCTCAGTGGCCTCAAACATGAGCACCCAGAGCAGGTAGCCAGCCTATGAGCTTTCAGGAATCTCTATCTGGCTTAGTTTCCCATCTTTCCAGGAGTGTGTGTGTGTGTGTGTGTGTGTGTGTGTGTGTGTGTGTGTGTGTGTGTATAATACGATGTGTGTATTACATGGCTTTTTATACATGTTCTGAGGATTGAGCTCAGGTCCTCCTGTTTGTGAGGCAAGCACTTTCCTGTTGGGAACATCTACCAACTCTGTTTTCATGGGTTTATGTGCTTGAGAACTGGATTCTCCTGCTTTTAGGACTTATGCACAATCTTTTAGATCTTTTATACCCCCACACATAAATTAATGTACATACATGCATGTATACAACTGCATACACATACTCATACATATGTGCACATACCATACACATGGACATATACATTCACATCCCCACAAACATACATGGGACTGTAGCAGACTGGCCTTGAAGTCACAATTTTTCCGTTTTGGTCTATCTAGTGTGTTGGGATTATATAAGTGCACTCAACATGTGATGAAATATTATCAATATATGAATGACCAGACAGCTCATGGTTTAGATTTTAAGTTGTCATCAGATGATTGTTTTATTCACATGAATAAATTTGAAGAAAAGAGAATCCTTGTCTTCAAAATTCTTTAAACAACTTGGAAATGCTGATGGATCCCACCAGGAACAAGTAGAAGATAACCTCCCATCTTCAGAGCAGAACTCTTGGTAATTTTCCTATTTATGAGTTATGTCTCCATGTTTGAGGTTTCCATCTGCTTTTGTTGGCATAAACTCACTGCTTCTAGACCACCAGTACTCCAATAGACCTAAATTAATTGCTAGTTTTATATGTCTGAATGATAGGGATACCAGACAGCTTCAAAATGAAAACATGTTCAGATTTGATGAAGTTCAAAGGAAGAAATGTTTGTTTATGGATTAAAGTATAAAATGACTCTCCTCTTGTAGTTTTTCAAATTGTGATAGCAGGAGCTGGGGAAACAAGTAAGCGGGAGGCATGGGGGAGTCCTCCCTTGATCCTAAGAGAGCATTATTATCCAGATAAACAAATGCCAGCTGAGAACACACAGGGTATGCAATCTGAATTAGGAAGGCTTCTGTGAAGAGGGCAGAAAGTTTGACTGACAGCTCCTCAGACATCCACACAGATGCTCATCCTATCAGTGTGCATTGGGGAAAATGAACACACTGTCTACTTGTGGCAAAGCTTGCTGGTTGCTGAAATTCAGAGATACCATCAAACATTTGCAAAGTGTTGGAGTGGAGGGCACAGAGATTTTATAGGAAAGCCATCAGAGAGACTTCTTTCCGGATGGTTTATGACCACTGTGTTCCCTGCATACCCACTTACCGGGCACAATGTTTCCTGGAATAGCAACCAGAACTGAGCAGAAGTCTTGAAGCAGACCATGCAGTGCTTCCTGTTGCCAAGAACCTCAGTAACTCTTTCTTTTAAACTTATGTAAAAACAATCTGATATTTTTCTTGACATATAGTCTTACTACAACACACAAACTGGCCTTAAGTTCACCATCATCTTGCCACAGCCTTACAAGAGGTAGGATAAGTTTTTAATTTCCTTATTTTAGATGACAAATAATCACTGTAAGTAGTATAAGATACAGTGAGGCACTTCAAATCACGTATACAATGTGTTACAATCAGAAGTAGCTAAAAGGTCTATCTGTAACTTTAGCCATTTTCATGTGTATTGGGAGCATTCAGAGTTCTTCACAGCAGCTGAAATACCTCCCCATACAAATTAGATCAACGTCTGATTACATTTATTTCACTCCGTTAGAAGGCTTTTCCACTTTATTCCATCTAAACCTGAGCTAATTCAACAATCTATGAATGTTGCACAGCGTCCAGCAGTAACTTTTTTCTTTTAATTTTAAATGCATCCAAAATCTCCCTCCACTTTTTGAAATCAGTTACAAGTTCAATGAATAAAAAGAAAATTTGATCTGAAGGTGGAAATTCACACCTAACTTTTAAGTTTCCTACTTATTTTCCACAGGTTCATGAATACACCAGAGAAGTTCTCAGTTCCCACTCTGTCACTGGTGAGTGGCCCTGTTGTAAATGACTCTCTGGCCACTCTACTGACCAGCAACTGAGAGATTCAAGTGTGTATACGGCACCCCTTCTTCAACAGAAGATGTTTGCAAGAGTGAGTTCTGTAAGTGTGTTTCTCTTATCTATGTAATATCCGAGTGCAATGCTCCAGCCACCATGCCCTCCTCCACCCTATACCATCCTACCAGCAGTACCACAGAGCTAACCTGTCATGTCAACTGATGAGTTGTAAGTTTTTAATTTCATAGATAGGACTTGCCCCCAGGTGAGAGCATGCAGTCCAACATGGGTCCTTGGTTTTTGATGTTCCTGCGCACCTTGCTCATAATATACTGCTAGCAATATGAGTAGGCAGCCACGATGGTCCAACACATCCAGTTGCAATCCCAACGGTGGGAGTTAAGGCTCTTCCTCTCTAACCTCCCTCTTTCTCTGTTGCTAAATAATATCTACTTCTTACTTGGTGTGTGTCTGTGTGTGTGGTGTGTGCGTGCGCGCGCGTGTGCGCGCACCATCTCTGCATATGGAATCCAGAGATGGAATTCCAATGCCTTTTTCTATTGCTTTCTACCTTATATGTGGGAGACAGCCTCCCACTGAACCTGAAACTTGCTGATATTCCAGGTCTGTCTGTCTCCACCCCACCCAGAGTTGTGTTTATAGACATGGGCCACCACACCCAATTTTATAGGGATAGAGAACATCTGAATTCAGGTTCTCATGCTTGCACAGTAATCACTTTATCTCATGAACTTCTCCCAAGCCCAAGTTTTAAATAACCAAATGGAGATTTGACGTGGATTAGAGTTGTGATTTTACTACAGTGAACATAAAATGTTTTCAAGAAAAGTACTAGGCCTTACTTTTAATTACAATAAAAACAAAACTACAAAAACCAAACCCAACAAAATTCAAACTAACAAAATCAATGATCATGCCATCTCTATAACCCCAGCTAGAAGCTATTTTTGTTAAGTGATGGTTCAAGGTACAGCCAGTTCCTGTGTAGTGAGGTGTAGGTATGAGTACTCAACTGTTCCATGGTAGGGTTCTTCAATAAGCACGCTGGCCAGCTGACACATACCCGCTGTCCACATTTCACGGCAAGTCACCTCCTCTGTGCTCCACAGCATGAATCAGTGGGCTTTAAATACAAAATCAAAGCTAAAGACAATAGCTCTAGCAAAGCCCAGGCTGGAGCCAGAAGGATATCCCCAACATAGAGTTATTAAGCTAAGATTTCTTGACCCTCACAAGGAAGGTCCAGTTTTGTTATCCAGATATCTGATATTTGATAAACTCCAGAGTCTCTTGGACAACCACCAAAACTGTGACACCCTCAACTTGCCAAAAAAACATCTTGCCAGGCTTGAAGTCCCCAGTCTTGTTGGTCAAAGCCCATGGAAACAGACATGATTCAGAATATAATCACAGAAAATCTTTTAAACAGCAATTTTTTTCAGAACTTAGTATCCAGATTTTATATGAAAATCTTCATTCTATTTTGTTAGGCAAAAACGTTAAAAACAGGTCTCTGTTGGCTATTTAAAGGTACACTTAGTATAGAAATATAAAACAAACAAGTAGATTCACTTACAATTTTAACTGTGTTTTTCCTTCTTAGTCTGTGATGGTTATTTGTCATTCAAATTAAATTTTCTGAGTGGATATCAGTTCAGACACACAACAAATGAACAGATAGCACAGTCATCAAGTCAAGTAATTTCTGCAAGTGGAAAAAAACCACATATTAGATATAAACATCCACTGTTTATATATTATTATAGATATATGCTATGATAAAATACCTGATAAAAATCAACTTAGGGAAAAGGTATTGATTTCATTTTAAGATTCCAGGTTACATTCCACTATCATCTGAAAGTCAAGGTGGGAACTTCAAACATCCAGAAACATCACATCTACAATCAAGAGCAGAGATACATGAATGAACATGCCCATACTCACTGCTTCCTTGCTGATACTCAGCTGAATGTCTCCAGCCTTATGCAGCTGAGGATTTCCTGCCTAGGGAATGGCCCTGCCCACAACGGGATGTATCTTCCTATCTCAGTGAACGTAATTAAGAAAATTTCCTACAGATGCACTCACAGACCAATTCAAGTCTGACAATCTCTCAACAAGATTATTTTTCTAGGTGGTGCTAGACTGTGCCAACTTGACAAAGCTAACTATCACACTCAACCAACTCCTGGTCTTTATTAAACACGGCACAGCAAGATTGGTATGCACAAGAATAGTGAATGCACTGGTATTAAATTAAAATATTTCAGTGTCTTCTAAAGTCAAATGCCTAACCTTCATTTGATCCCTATTACTATTTAAATAATCCTCTGCAGTTATCAAGTCCAAGAATTGCAGCTTGCGGTTGGAGAGAATGTCCAGCCAGTACTTTTCACATAAGGTGTGACATTTGCAAGCACAGTGACGCTGGCATGGAAACAAACAGATGCCTGAGGCTCATTGACTGGCCATCCTAGCCAAATGTATGGGCTCCAGGACGGTGAAAAGCCCTATCGCAAAAATCAAAACAATGGCTACCAAAGAATGACATCTGAAATTGACCCCCTGACCTCCACGCCTATACACACATACTACACCCTCATGCCCACACGAATGAGTGCAGATATACACATACACACCCACACACATCTTTAAAGGTAAGGGGGGAAGCTTTGCAGCTAGCTCACTACAATCTCAGTCAGCTCAGCTGCCACCCCTGTCTGGATCTACAACAGACAGTACCGTGACCATGAGCTCTCCGTGCTGAAACCTGTGAGTTTCCTGAGGACAGAGACCATTCTCTTCTCTGAAAATCCCTCTGTTCCACAAGACCTTGCACAGAATAAGGATACAGAATGTTGACAGAATGAACAGTAAAATACTTGCAGCACTTCTACTAATTATAAGAATGTCCTTTGTGAAGATTAGAGGTCAGAACTGAAAATCTGCTTTTAGGACCTAAACCATTAAGTTAATGCACCCAGAAATGAATGAGCCCAGCTGGGCGGTGGTGGCACAGGCCCATAATCCCAGCACTCTGGGAGGCAGAGGTAGGCAGATTTCTGAGTTCGAGGCCAGCCTGGTCTACAGAGTGAGTTCCAGGACAGTCAGGGCTATACAGAGAAACCCTGTCTCGAAAAAACCAAATCCATAAAACAAAACAAAACAAAACAAAACAAAACAAAACAAAACAAAACAAAACAAAACAAAAAAGAAATGAACAAGCCCGTTTATATGATGTTCACATACCAGTCTGGCTCTTTGGGCTCAGCAGACTTGACCTGAGCCATACACAGATGACCATAGTGCTGTCCCCATTCACACCTGCTAAAAAAGATAATTCAAGAGCCCTCAAAGTAGAACATGCCTTTTTCCTTAATTATGGAATGTTTAGAAAATAAAAATGGAAGTGTTTGAGGTTGGAGATGTAGCACAGTCCCATATAGTTTGCCCTCCACTGCATTAACTGAGCATGGTGGTGCACACCTGTGATCCCAGCACCCAGGAGACGGAAACAGGGAGATCAGGAGTTCAAGGTCATCTTGAGCTATTCTGTGAGGTAGAGGCCAGCTGAGCTAGCCTATCTCAAAATAGATGGATGTAAATAAATTCTTTACAAGTTAGCAAAAATACTCATGATAAATTTCTTGAAACTGAAAGAGCTCACTTTATTGAGGGCTTTAAAATAACTCGTGTTGGCCAAGTTTATTCTAAAGTCCAACATGTCCACATTAACCAGACTATCACTGGGAACTTTTGACACAAGGCTTTAAGACCTGAGCACATAACTGGGGCAGAAAGAGCTGACAACCCCCATGGATAGAACCAAACGCCTGTATGAGAGACAAGGTCCAGGCTTCCTGTGGTTTTTTTCTTTTTAATAATATTTTATTCTTTGAAAGTGTCATACATTTCTATGATATAAATTGATCATATCTACTACCACTACCTTCCTACAACTCTTCCGGGTGTCCCTGAGCCTGGCTCCCTCCTAACTTTGTTTTCTTTTTTTGTAAGTCCAGTCAGTGTTCCCCCTCTGCGCACAGGTGTGCAGCCTTCCAGTCATGCTTGAGTAACATAGCAGAGTCCATGCAAGTAGCTTCCCCTCTTTCTATAGCCATCAACTGCCAATAGCTCATGCAACCATTGCAAGACCCCATCCCATCCATGCTGACATTTTGAATGACTTTATCTTGCACGGGTCTTGAGTAGATCCTCACAGCTGCAATCATTCGTGATAGCCATGCAGTTTGATAGAACGACTGTTTAGCAAACAATAGTAGTAGCTGCCACCTCCCCCTGCCAGGGTCTATAGACTCTCCAGTCATGAGCTTTTTACCAGATTACAGTACTGATCATAAAATTCCTCCTGTAGAAAAGGTCCCAAATCCAATAAAAGAGCAGCTAGTTATAACAGTTAGGCCATTGCTGTACCAATAGGCACACCTAGCCTATTAGTGTTGAAGCATGCAGGATCCAGCACTGGGCAAGACCACTGTTGCTTTTTCTATCCTCCATAGCTTTATAACACTGTTTGAGGTTGTATTTGCAAGGTGTGTGGAAAGGATTTCCTGGTAAGTTCAAAGTTAATTTCTCTGTGCTCTACATCTGAAGTGACCCAGTGTCTGTGGTAATAGTCTCACTGTCTAATTATGGTGGGCAACTAAAAGCCATGGTAATTTCTTGTGTTGTTTTGGGTGCCTCTGGGGCATCATTGACCAATAGCTCATAGGGTCTATTCCATGCCTAGCTCTGAGATTTTCCCTGAGCCAGCAGTTTGGTGACAGCATTATCTACCCACCTATAAAAAGTTCAAGTTTGTTTATATTTTGCATATTATATATTTTTTATTATCTTACTAGCTAATCTATTTCCCGTAGGCTTTTTCATGTATTCTGAGTTTTATCTAACCCAGCCACTAGATTCTCCTCATCCCAAGCCGCGATCTCCGGTTAAACACTAACCTCAAGAATCCCATCATTCTCCTTGCAATTGAATTAATTCTTGGCTTGGAAGGTTTCCATATAGCTTATCTTCACTTTGCTTGCACCTCTACCAACACCTTATTTCCCCATTCCACCCCTTTCCACCTTCACTCTCTGCCCTTTTGCCCTCGGTCACTTGAGGAACATCTCTCTATTGGAAAATAAGGGTACAGTGGTCAGAAGTCATCCCGGAATAAAATAGACAGAATACCTTCCAGTACTTTGAACTTCACGACTTTAGACTTATGAGCAAATAAACTTCTTTTACTTACAAAGCACTGTGTTTTGTTTCTGCTGATATAGCAGCAAGAACACTCTACACTTGCTAGGTAACAAAAAGAATGATAGAAAGGCTAAGAGTTTATTACCTAAACTTTTGAAATTAGAAGGCAGTATTTCTTTTTTCTTTTTCCTGCATTGTGCATACTTTACTATGCATATTCAGAGAATAAATGTGCACAGAAAAAATAAACAATTTTAATTTAAGTGTCCCAAAATAGTACCAGAATTAATTTGTGTTAGTGTTAATATTCCAGATCAAATGTAAATGTGTGGGGGTATTGCTCACATTTTTAAAAATGATACTATCCCCATGTCATTCATAATGAATTATAGTATTCTTTCTATAGAACTTAGTTATTTTAATTTTCAGTTCCATCTTTGGTGTCTAAACCTAGTGAGGATATTAGCATAAAAGTTTGGAATACCCAAGATTCAATTCATAGACCATATGAACCCTAAGAAGAAGGAAGAACAAAATGTGGATACTTCCATGCTTCTTAGAAGGATGAACAAAATACTCACAGGAGGAAATATAGAGACAAAATGTGGAGCAGAAACTGAAGGGAAGGCCATCCAGAGACTGCCCCACCTGGGGATCCACCCCATATACAGCCACCAAACCAGGACACTATTGTGGGTGCCAGGAAGTACTTGGTGATGGAAGCCTGATACAGCTGTCTCCTGAGAGGCTCTGCCAGAGCCTGACAAATACAGAAACAGATGCCTGCAGCCAACCATTGGACTGAGTGTGGGGTCCCCAGTGGAGGAGATGGGAGAAGGGATTGAAAGAGCTGAGGGGGTTCGAAGCCCCATGGAGGGAGGAACAGTATCAACAGGTCAGAGCCCCCAGAGCTCCTGGGGACTGGACCACCAACCAAAGAGTACACATGGAGGACTCATAGCACTGGCCACATTTGTAACAGAGGATGGCCTTGTTGGACATCAGTGGGAGTAGAAGCCCTTGGGCCTAAGGGTGTTCAATGACCCAGTGTGAGGGAGTGCCAGGGTGGGAAGATAGATTTGAGTAGGTAGGTGGGGAACACCCTCACTGAGGTAGAGGGAGGAAGGATAGAATAAGTGGTTTCCTAAGGGGAGACCTGGAAAGGGGAAAATACTTGAAATTTAAATAAAGAATATATCCAATTAAAAAATTAAACACACACACACACACACACACACACACACACACACACACACACAGAGTATTTCAATAGAAACACACACACACTCAAAGGATGACCTGCCCACCCAGGAACACTCCCATTGCCCATTACTGAGCTCTTACAGCTAAAATGCTCCAGGGCTGTTCAATTCCACAAGTCCGAAATGGTCCTGTCACCTTGGTGATCCCATGTCATCAGTGGATTGAATCACTTGCTCCCCAAAACAGAGTCCAGTGCTACTCATCTGAAACCGGCTGCACCTGCAAGAGTCCGAGGTCACTAATAAGGAGAGCAAGATGGGAGTGGTGGCGGGAAGGAGATGCACGTTTTACACCTACAGCACCCCAGCAGCGGGCCAAGTGTATATTCATTTAGATACTTTATGTGAGTGAACCCTAAACTCTGCACATATGAACATGTGCACATGAAGAGAATATCTCCAATGCAAAGAGTTTCTTCTACTGAACAGAGTATGAGAGCAGCTGGTATTGGAGGACTAGGAAGTGGTGGGGGGGGGCGATGAGGAAGCGGGGAGGAGTTTAAATGACATTTAGCTCAACATTACGTTTTGTGTTTTGTTTTGTTTTTAGTTTTGGTTTGGTTTTGATTTTTCTTTTTTCTTTACTGGTTGGGGACAGGGGTAGTCAAGACAGGATTTCTCTCTGCAGCACTGACTATTTTGGAGCCCAATCTGTAGACCAGGCTGTCCTTGAATTCACAGAAATCTGCCTCCCTCAGGCTCCGGAGTGCTGGGATTAAAGGCAAAAAGCACTCACTAAGGTGAGGTTCAAACAGCTTTAAAGAATCTAGCATGGGTATTTTCTTTAGCTTCTCCAGAAGACCCAATTTTTATCAAGTTTCCTTAATTAAAAAAAAGATTCAGTGTGTTAGTGAAACACACTGAAACAGTGAAACACAAGAGCACAGTGAAAAGGGTATGTTTTTCTACTTAGGTCTTTAGTGTTCCTCTGTCACCAGTGCAGATGGGAACAGTGTCCTGATCAATTTAACAGAATTCTAAGGCCAAGTGGCATGGTCATGTTCTCCACCTTCCTGTTTCTCTCCTCCTCCTCCCTTTGCTCCTCTCACCCTCTCCTCCTAAATTTAAACTCTTATCTGAAATAAAATGGGGGAAATGCAGGAGTACCCTTGTACACTGTCACTGTGAGCATGAACTCTTCTCTTTGTCTCTCTTGTATTTATTTCTGTTCTTACATCTTCCTCCCAGACCACATGCAAACTCAGAAATTTTACCAGAGAGCAACTTCTTTTCTGTACCAATCCAGAATGTTCTGTAAGCAGCATGCAGCTGCCAGAGAAAGTCACAAGGCTTCAGAGATTGTATCTAGAAGAAACAAATTGCTCAGTATATACCTGTGTATGCATGTGTGCATACTTATGTATTGTGTATGTGCCTATGTGCATAAATGTGCACGTCTGCATGTGTGTATACATGCATTTGTGTGCACATTGTGTATATGACTACATGTATAGGTCAGGGAGCTGTGCTCCTATGTGCATGTGTTGGGGACATGAAGAGAAAAGAGGGGGAGGAAATAATAAAAGGCCATCTGTAGTCATACTTGCGACTGAAATGGAATAGCTTTTAATAACCCAGTGACCAAACAAAAGCAATGTAATTGGGCATAGAGGAATGCTTTTCTATCTGTGAAGGGATGGGAGGAATAAAACAGAAAAATAGATCTCCACCTTTTTTTATTTACTTCCATTTTTGCAAAATCCAAAATGTGCTGCCTATAACATTGGCAGTTTACAATGGCAATTAACATCAATCCCAGGGTCTAATTAACCTCAATCAACAAGTCTAAGTAGGTTAATTAAATAGGATTTGGCTATGCACTAAGTACAAAAATACAGCTGTCTCATTTAAATATGATTTACGAAAGGAAGTCACTATTTACCAAAGGTTTTCCATTCCCTTTCCTACAGCGGGGCATTTGGAGGCACAGAAGCTGCAGGAGGAGCTGGCGGGTGGGAGGTCACAGAAACTGCCTTTTGTGGATTCCTTTTTAATACTGGGGCACACACACAAAAAAACCTAACATAGCAGCAGGCAGCGGTTTCCTCAGCCTCACCTCACCCCTTCTTGTTTACTTGGTTCCCCTGCATGGCCTGCCCCACCCACTACACTATACATTCCCTCAGGGTACAGACCCATCCCTTTCTGCAGTCTCCTAAACTCATCAAACACAGTGGTAAGTGAGTACGATCCAATTAATTGTTCCTCTAATGGGATTTTCATCAAACTGACTTTTTTTTTCTCACCATCTCCCCAGTCATACTTGCATTCCTGGGTTCAGGATGAAAGTGTACTGTGCCTCTGCAGCAGGGCAGTAGACCAGGCTGTGTCCTCTTCCTCTTCCTTTGCTGGTGCCTCCTTCGATGGCGACCAGCACTCCAGGTATGCCCCATGTCATCTACCAGGTTGTCTTCTAAGCCAGTTTAGCCAACAGCTGTGTCCACACAGCTTGATTACTCTGAAGTCAAATGGCCTCTACAGTCTCCAAATTAGGAATTCCATATCTGCCTGAGAGCATGACCTTACATTTAAATTTTGTGTGTGGGAGGGGAGGGGCATGTACATTCAAGTGCACATGTGTGGACCCAAGGTCAGAGGATAACATCAGTTGTCATTCAAATGCTGTCTATCTTGATTTTTAGACATGGTTTTTCCTGGGCTTGGGGCTTACTCTATATAGATAACCTGTGTTATGTTGGTTAGCTAGTGAGGGCCAATGATCCGGACTCTGCCTCCCTAGAGCTGAGATCACAAGTACACTGCCATGACTGGCTTCTTTATGTGGGTTCTGGGGATCTAATTCAGAACTTCCTGCTTACACAGCAGGCAGTTTATCCACCGAGCCATCTCCCCGGTCCCATGATCTCTAATTATTTGGTGAAGCTCAAGGTACATTAGCTTGGCAATTGTCATTGTCTCAGAACCAAATCTGAGGGTCAACAGTCTTCTAAAAGGAAACAGGAGAGCATTCCTGGGCCTGAGCACTAAGATCTCAGCATCCAGATGGAAATGACCATAGAGTCAGTGCAGCCATCTCAGCTGACAGATAGGCAAGGAGCAGGTGAACATCACCTCACCAAGGTCACAGAAGCCAGGCTCACTGACCCCAGCTCACACCTACCTCTCTGGCATTTTCACACATGTCTGAATCAGATAATTTCCTCTTTGCCCTCTTCCACACATACTCTTCCTCTACCCAAGCAATCCTTATTCTACTTTCATGCCTTTTTGAGATAAATCTAGATTTTACATACCAGAGAAATCATGTTCTACTTATCTTTCTGAATCTGGCTTATTTCACTTAACAATATGATCTCTAGTGCCATCTTTTATCCTAAGAATGGCCCATTTATCCCCTATGTTGTTGAATGAAACCTCATTGTGTATGTAGATCATTATTGTTGTTTTTTTCATTCATAGTCTGATGGAAATGATCTTGGTATGTAGACCAGATGATTGCAAACTCACTATCCTCGTGCCTTGGCCCGGAGTCCTAAGATTACAGACATGTGCCACCAAACCTGGCCTTTGTTTTTAAATGGAACTCTCCTTAAAGCTATTCTTCTGTGTTGTATGACTTTTCTTTTGCAGATTCGAGCATTATGTATTTATCCCAATTAGGGCACTGAAGATACCTCAAAGAAACAAATCTATTATATCTAGCTTAGTGAAGGCAATAAAGTTTTTAGAGTTGCCTACAAAGGGACAACTGAGAGGATTCATACAGCAGCACAGATGACTGGAAAGCACCTGCATGCCAGAAAGGCCCACCCACCATGGAAACTGCATACTTGTAGCTACTGCTTAACTTTCAGGGAGCACTGTTGCAGCTAGCCTTCAGAGTCTCTCCTGGTGGAAGAGCCTGTGGATCTTGTATGTTTCAGGAACATCCTAAGACTTGTAAATTGTGTTTGGCTCCTGAGTTTTAACTAGGAAGAAATAGCTATACAACCTCTGTCCTGGTTTTTATATAGTGTTTTCCACCAGCTTATGTGTAGAATGAGTAGTTTCTTGCTGGTGTTGTTGAAAAGTTTGGAAACTAGATTCAGGAGGTGGAGCCTACTTGGAAGAAGTAGGTAATTAAAGAACATGTTCTTATATTATACCTCGGCCTCTCTTCTCTTTTTCTTGCCCATTCCCCTTTTTTCTCCCTTTATTCATTCTGTCAGAGAGTAAAGATGCTTCCCATCTACAAGCTCCTACTGCCATGATATACTGTCCAATGCTGAGCCCGAACAACCACTGACTAAAACCTCGGAAATCATTAGTCAAAATTAATATCCCTTCTCTTCCATCTGCCTATGTGAGGTATTTTGTCAAAACAATGATAATCTAGCACATTTTAATCTAAGATGACTCCCTCTGACCACTCAGGATAGAGAACACAGTGATCACCAACTGTTCTTTCATGTGACTGGCCATCCTTCTTACTACCTAAACTATTTATATTCCCACAACCTCTACCTTGACAAAACTCCCTCACCTAGCCATTCATCTCTTTCCCCAAATCCAGATTGCAACTAGCTTATTCTTATTTAAGAGAGATTCCAACCTAAATACTGCTATTTGTGCCACCACTGTTCATAACCTTCAGCAAGTATACAATTCTGTATCTTCAGTTTCCAGTAGAAAACCACCAATACAATGGGCTCATGACCACCTGAAATGCAGCTGGCATAACTGGAGCTACATACATTTTATGCTTGTAAGAGCAACTTTTATTCACAAGATGTAATTGTCATCTTTGAGGCTTATTGATAAATACGTCTTTCTAGTTCTTTCTGAACTCTGTTTGGCTGCTTCAACTCAGTTTTTCTGGCTCAAATTCCTCTCCAAGCTGACAGATGCAAACCAGCTTATCTCAGCTTCTGGATGAATTTCTCTGCTTGGCCTCAAACTAACTCTGGTAATCTGTTCTAATCTTGTGGCTCATTCTCATTCTCTGGCTTATTCTGTCTTCACCTGCAACCTGTCTGTAAAACTGTCTCAGTAAAACTGTCTCCTCCTTGCACTGCTCTCCTAAGTCACCTCTCTCTCCTGTGTTTTTGTGTGAGTTAGGCATATCCTATCTCTGACTCATTCTGTCAAATCTTTCTCTGATTTGTCATGTTGTCCGCCCCTCATGGCTGATTCCTTCTACAAACTAACCTTACCTACAGTGTTTGGGATTAAAGATGTTTACTAAGAATGTGTCTGTATCCCAGTCAGAGGGATTAAAGGTATGTGTGTGTATTCCAACCAGATCACACAGACCAGGAAGTTCTTTGGATATGATCCCTTTGCCAGAGCATCCATGTTGCTGGATTAAGATTCCTCTAAATTTTCTATATTGTCATATTTTATGTTTATGTTATACTTGATCTTAGCCAAAAGGCTGAGAAGCAATTATTTTTTATTTTACTGGATACTTGGTTGCTACTATACTGTACAACACAGTCATAGGCAAAGGATTGTTAGAATGTTGCTTCCTCTTTCTTCATCCTTACTTTTCACAAAACCAGGAACATGGCTCGTTTGTTCACTGCTACAAGTGCCTATCCTTACAGGAAGGTTTAAAATATGTGCTTAAAGAATATTTGGTAGTAATGAAGAGTGTATTAGTCAGAGTTTTCTAGAGTCACAGAACTTACAAATAGTCTCTATATAGCAAGGGAACTTGTTATGATGACTTACAGAGTGTAAACCAACTCCCCAATGGGAAGTCCAAGGATCTAGTAGTTCCTCGGTCCCACAAAATTAGTAGATTCCAACAGATGTGCAGGCAAGTAAATGCAAGCAAGCAAAGAGGAGTGAATCTTCCTTCTTCCAATGTCTTTTGTAGGTCTCCAGCAGAAAATATGGCCCAGATTAAAGATGTGTAGCACCATACTTGGATTTGGAACTTGTTTGTCTCAGACTGACCTTGAACTCAGAGATCTCCTTGACTTAGTTTCCTGGGTTTCATAGCCACTATGCCTCAAGATCTCCATACCAAGATCCAGGTAAAATACTTGTATCTTTGAGCTTCAAAATTTGGATCACTGGTGAGTTTTTGAATTCTGTATTGTAGTTCATTCCAGATATAGTCAAGTTGGCAACCAGGAATAGCTATTACAGAGAGTAACTATGGCCATTTTCTCTCCAGTGACTGTCCAAGGTGTGTCAGGCCAGGAGCACACAGGGCACAGGAACAGTGAGCAGTTAGAACAGGATCCTTCCAGGTGCCATCTGCACCTAGGAACTAAAGATGTTCCATAAACTTCTGTGCACAGTTCTGCCAGGAGAGATCTAGTCTCTTAGGAGTGCTCTCACTCTAGGACCAGAGTTGAGATATGGACGTTCTCTCCAATAACTGTCCTGTGCAGGACTGGCCAGGAGCACGAAGGGCACAAGAACAGCGGAGCAGCTGGGAAAGGATCATTCCACTAACCCTCTGCACCTGGGAGCTTGAGTTGTCCCATATCCCTGTGTACACAGGTGCTGCCAGGAGAGAGCTGGTCTCCCAGGAGGTCTGACACAGACTTACAGGCCCACAGGAGGGATAAGATCCAGCCAGATACAGCAAAACCAACTAACACCAGAGATAACCAGATGGCAAAAGGCAAGTGCAAGAACACAAACAACAGAAACCAAAGCTATATGGCATAATCAGAACCCACTTATGCCACAACAGCAAGTCCTGGATACTCCAACACAACAGAAAAGCAAGAGTTGGATTTAAAGTCATATCTCATGATGCTGATAGATGACTTTAAGAAGGACATAAATAACTCCCTTAAAGAAATACATGAGAACACTGGTAAATAGGTAGAAGCCCTTAGAGAGGAAACACAAAAGTCCCTTAAAGAATTTCAGGAAAACACAACCAAACAGGTGAAGGAATTGAACAAAACCATACAGGTTTTCCATACTAAAAATGGAAGTAGAAACAATAAAGGAATCTCAAAGGGAGACAACTCTGGAGATAGAAAATCAAGGCAAGTCCAGGCAGTGGTGGCGTATGTCTTTAATCCCAGCACTTGGGAGGCAGAGGCAGGCTGATTTCTGAGTTCGAACCTAGCCTGCTCTACAGAGTGAGTTCCAGGACAACCAGAGCTATACAGAGAAACCCTGTCTCAAAAAAACCAAAAGATAAACAAACAAACAAACAAAACAAAACAAAACAAAACAAAACAAAATCCTAGGAAAGAGATCAGAGGGATAGATACAAGCATCACCAACAGAATACAAGAGATAGAAGGGAGAATCTCAGGTGCAGAAGATACCATAGAAAACATTGACACACTAGTCAATGAAAATGCAAAATGCAAAAAGATCCTAAGCCAAAACATCCAGGAAATCCAGGACACAGAGAAGACCAAATCTAAGGATAATAGATATGGAAGAGAGCAAAGATTTCTAGATTAAAGTGCCAGTAAATATCTTCAACAAAATTACAGAAGAAAACTTCCCTAACCTAAAGAAAGAGATGCCCATGAATATGCAAGAAGCCTACAGAACTCCAAATAGATTGGACCAGAAAAGAAATTCCTCCCAGCACATAATAATCACAACACCAAATGCACTAAACAAAGAAGGAATATTAAAAGCAGTAAGGGAAAAAGGTCGAGTAAGATACAAAGGAAGGCCTATCAGAATTATACCAGACTTCTGTCCAGAGACTATGAAAGCCAGAAGCTCCTGGGCAGATGTCATGAGAACTTAAGAGAACACAAATGCCAACCCAGGCTATTGTACCCAGCAAAACTCTCAATTACCATATATGGAGAAACCAAGATATTCCATGACAAAAACAAATTTTCACAATATCTTTCCATAAATCCAGCCCTTCGAAGGATGATAAATGGAAAACTCCAACAATGAATGAAAGATACTGCACCTCAGTGACAAAGACAGACACTATCTCAGAGTTAAAGGCTGGAAAACAATTTCCCAAGCAAATGGTACCAAGAAACAAGCTGGAGTAGCCATTATAATATCCAATAAAATCGACTTTCAACCTAAACTTATCAAAAAAGATAAGGAAGGCTACTTCATACTCATCAAAGGAAAAATCTACCAAGAAGAATTCTCAATTCTTCACATCTATGCTCTAAATGCAAGGGCACCCACATTCATAAAAGAAACTTTACTAAAGCTCAAAGCACACATTGCACCTCACACAATAATAGTAGGAGACTTCAACACCCCACTCTATTCAATAGTAGATCATGGAACTAGAAACTAAACACAGACACAGTAAAACTATCAAAAATTATAAACTAAATAGATTTAACAGATATCTATAGAATATTTTATCCTTAAAAAAAAAATATACCTTTTTCTCAGCACCTCACTGTGCCTTCTCCAAAACTGACCATATAATCAGTCACAAAATAGGCGTCAACAGATATAAGAAGACTGAAAAAATCCAATGCACCCTATCAGATCACCACAGACTAAGGCTGATCTTCAAAAACAACAAAAATATTAGAAAGCCCATGTACACATGGAAGCTGAACAACACTCTGCTCAAAGATATCTTAGTCAAGGAAGAAATAAAGAAAGAAATTACAGACCTTTTAGAATTTAATAAAAATGAAGTCACAACATACCCGAACTTATGGAACACAATGAAAGCAGTTCTAAGAGGAAAACCCACACCTCTGAGTGCCTCCAAAATGAAACTGGAGAGAGCATACATTAACAGCTTGACAGCACATCTGAAGACTCTAGAAATTAAAGAAGAAAATATACCCAAGAGGAAGAGATGGCAGGAAATAATGAAATTCATGGCTTAAATCAACTAAGTAGAAGCAAAAAAAAAACTATACAAAGAATCAATCAAATGTGGATCTGGTTCTTTGAGAAAACCAACAAGATAAATAAACCCTTAGCCAAACTAAGCAGAGGGTACAGAGACAGTATCTAAATCAACAAAATCAGAAGTGAAAGGGGAGACATAATAACAGATGCTGAGGAAATCCAAGAAATCATCAAATCCTACTACAAAAGCCCATATGCAACAAAACTGGAAAATATGGATTAAATGGACAATTTTCTAGACAGATACCAAATACCAAAGTTAAATCAGGATCAGATAAACCATCTAAACAGTCCCATAACCCCTAAAGAAATAAAGCAGACATTAATAGTCTCCCAACCAAAAAAAGCCCAGGACCAGAGATGTGTTTAGTGCAGAATTCAATCAGAATTCCTAGTATAGAAGACCTAATACTAATACTCTTCAAACTATTCCATGAATCAGAAATGGAAGGAACACCACCCAATTCTTTCTATGAAGTCACAATTACTCTGATACCTAAAACAAGCAAAGACCCAACAAAGAGAATTCAGACCAATTTCCCTTATGAATACCAATGCAAAACTACTCAATAAAATTCTCACAAACTAAATCCAAGAACACATCAAAATGATCATCCAGCATGAGCAAGTGGGCTTCATCCCAGGGATGCAGGGATGGTTCAATATACAGAAATCTGTCAACATAATCCACTATATAAACAAACTCAAAGAAAAAAACACATGATTATTTCATGAGATGCTGAGAAAGAATTTAACAAAAGCCAACACTTCTTCATGATAAAAGTATTGGAAAGATCAGGAATTCAAAACCCATACCTAAGCATAGTAAAAACAATACGTGGCGATCCATTAGCCAACATCAAACTAAATGGAGAGAAACTTGAAGCAATTCCACTAAAACCAGGGACAATACAAGGCTGTCCATGCTCTCCCTACCTTTCAATATAGGACTTGAAGTCCTATCCAGAGCAATTAGACTACAAAAGGAGGTCAAAGGGATACAAATTGGAAAAGAGGTGAAAATATCACTATTTGAAAATGATATGATACTATACTTGAGTGACCCCAAAAATTCCACCAGAGAACTCCAAGACTTGATAACTTTGGCAAACTAGTTGGATATTAAATCAACTCAAACAAATCAGTGGCCTTCCTCTACTCAAAGAATAAACAGATTAAGAAAGAAATTAGGGAAACTACACCCTTCACAATAGTCACGAATAATATAAAATACCTTGGTGTGACTCAACTAAGCAAGTGAAAGATCTGTATGACAAGACTTCAAGTCTCTGAAGAAAGAAATCAAAGAAAACCTCAGAAGATGGAAAGATTTCCCATGCTCATGAATTCGTAGAAATAATATTTTAAAAATGGCCATTATACAGAAAGCAATCTACAGATTCAATGCAATCTCCATTAAAATTCCAACTCAATTCTTCATAGAGTTAGAAAGAGCAATTCTCAAATTCATCTGCAATAACAAACACCCAACATAGCTAAAACTCTTCTCAACATTAATAACTTCTGGCAGAATCACCATCCCTAACTTGAAGCTATACATCAGAGCAATCATGATAAAAACTGCATTGTATTGGTACAATGACAGGCAGGTAGATCAATGGAATAGAATTGAAGACCCAGAAATGAATCCACACACCTATGGTCACCTGATCTTTGATAAAGGAACTAAGACCATCCAGTAGATAAATAATACAGTATTTTCAACAAATGGTGCTGGTTCAACTGGCAGTTAGCATGTAGAAGATTGCAAATCCGTTCATTCTGATGTACTTGTACAAAGCTTTAGTCCAAGTGGATTAAGAACCTCCACATATAACCCGATACACTGAAACTAATAGAAAAGAAAGTGGAAAAGAGCCTGGACCGCATGGGCACAGAGAAAAATTTTCTGAATAGAACACCAATAGCTTATGCTCTAAGATTAAAAATTGACAAATGGAGCCAGGCGGTAGTGGCGCATGCCTGTAATACCAGCACTTGGGAGGCAGAGGCAGGCGGATTTCTGAGTTCGAGGCCAGCCTGGTCTACAGAGTGAGTTCCAGGACAGCCAGGGCTATACAGAGAATCCCTGTCTCAAAAAAACCAAATCAAAGAAAAAAAATCAAAGAATTGACAAATGGGGCCTCATAAAATTGCAAAGCTTCTGTAAAGCAAAGGTCACTGTCAATATGATAAAAGGGTAGGAAAAGTTCTTTACCAATCCTACATCTGATAGAGGGCTAATTTCCAATATATACAAAGAACTCAAGATGTTAGCCTCCAGAGAACCAAATAACCCTACTAAAAATGGAGTATGGTGCTAAACAATGAATTCATAAATGAGGAATCCTGAATGGCTGAGAAGGACCTAAAAAAATTGTTCAACATCTTTAATCATCAGGAAAATGCATATTAAAAAAACCGTGAGATTCCATCTCACACTAGTCAGAATGACTAAGATCAAAAACTCAGATGACAGCAGATTCTGGTTAGGATTTGTAGAAAGACCAACACTCCTCCATTGGTGGTGAGATTGCAAGGTGGTACAATCGCTTAGGAAATCAGTTTGACAGTTCCTCAGAAAATTGGACATAGTACTTACTGAGGACTGAGCTATACTACTCCTGGGCACATACTCAGAAGATTCTCCAGCATGTAATAAGGGCACATTCTCCACTATGTTCATAGCAGCCTTGTTTATAGTAGCCAGAAGCTGGAAAGAACCCAGAGGTCCCTCAACAGAGGAATGGATATAGAAAATGTGGTACATTGATACAATGGAGTACAACTCAGCTATTAAAACCAATGATTTCATGAAATTCTTAGACAAATGGATGGAACTAGAAAGCATCATTCTGAGTGAGGTAATCCAATCACAAAAGAACACACATAGTATGCACTCACTGATAAAAGGATATTGGCCCAGAAGCTTAGAATACCCAAGATACAATTTACAGACCACATGAAGCTCAGGAAGAAGGAAAACCAACATGTGGATACTTCGGTCCTTCTTAGAAGGGTGATCAAAATACCCATAGGAAGAGATACAGAGACAAAGTATGGAGCAGAGACAGAAGGAAAGTCCATTTATAGACTGCCCCACATGGGAATCCATACCATATAAAGTTACCAAAGCCAGACAGTACTGTAAATGCCAACAAGTCCTTGCTGACAGGAGCCTGATATAGCTGTCTCCTGGGAGGCTCTGCCAGTGCCTGATAAGTATAGATGTGGATGCTTATAGCCGACCAATGGACTGAGTACAGGGTCCCCAATGGAGGAGCTAGAGAAAGGACCCAAGGAGCTGAAGAGGTTTGCAGCCCCATAGGAGGAACAACAATATGAATCAGCCAGTACCCCCAGAGCTCCCAGGGACTAAACCACCAACCAAAGAGAACATCTGAAGGGACCCATGGCTCTAGCCACATACATAGTAGAGGAAGGAGTTGTTGAACATTAATAAGCCTCGATGCCCCACTGTACTGTATGGAATGGCAGGACAGGGAATTGAGAGTGGGAGATTTGGTGAGTAGGGAGAGGGGGGATGGAATAGGAAATTTTGGGAGGGAAAACAGGGAAAGGGGATAGATAACATTTGAAAAGTAAATAAAAATATCTAATACAAATAAAAGAGTAACTACTCCATCTACCTCACTAGCTCCTATTGTCCAATAACTGCTGAAGTCTGCACTTTGCAAAAGGTTATAGCATATAATAGACATAACAAGTGGTGAGCTTTAAAAAGAGCCCACCTAAGAATGTCCTTCTCACATGCCTTTATTTATACTCCTCATACAGAAAAAGATTGTTTGTCTTTAGATCTCACTCCAGAAAATAGCAGTCATCACCTCTAACAGATGCCTAGTTACAGTGGGGCTGATGGACAGTTTTTCTCATATTGACTCTCTTACTCTGTTTCCTCAGCTTCCGCTCTGGCTTATCTTGACTTTCTGCTCTGAAAACACTGTGTATTTTCCAGCTCACTTGTTTCTTAGCCCAGAGTTGAATCTCACCTGACTTTTACCTAGTGGGGTCCTCTTTTTCACATGTGTTTTGGTCACACTTTATCTCTACAAATGAGAAAACATGATAGTGGTAGAGAATAGAGGTCAGAGAAGCAGGCATTAGAATCTTCTGTTTCTTTAATGTTAGTTATATTACTCTACCTGGGCTTCTCTGGGTAGACATTTAAAAAAATAGAGTTGCTGTAGCCATGACTTGGGCTGTAATAAGTGGGTATGTCTGAGAATGTCTTCAAAATAATAAATTTGTGGACAAATGTAAAATTTTAACTTGGTGCATAACTGAGTCACTAAGGTTTCATGCTAATTATTGGTGTAACATGCTGTGTTCAAGTGGGCATGGTGGTACACAGCTGTTATCCTAATACTCAGAGTTTGAGGTAGAAAGGTCATAAGTTCCTGTCCAGCCTTGGATATATAGTAAAACTTTGTTTCCAAAAATACCAAAGAATATAGTTGTGTGTGTGCACATGTGCATATGTGTGTATGTGTGTGTGTTAATTTCATTCATTATATAGTAGTAAGCTACTACTGTCCATGCTAGACAGTGAAGATATAATAATAAATTAATGAATGAGACTTACATGGTTCTAAATTCCAAGACCTCATTCTATTGTGTCTGTAAATAATAGTTTTAATCAATACAACATCCTACATGGTGAAATGAAAATTGAAAGTTGTTATACATATACATGAATGAGAGAAAAGGAATTAACTGATGGGGCAGGCAACACAGCTTGTGCAAAGATGATGAAAATTGACTGAAACTCTAAACCTATAAGTCAGCCCCAAATAAATTGTCCTTTACAAGATTTGCCTTGGTCATGGTGTCTGTTCACAGCAGTAAAACCCAAACTAAGACAGCAGGTCAAATAAACAGACTTGATTTACTGGAAGATTCATCTGAGAGCCCTGTGGAGAGTGGATTGGGAGAGAACAAGAACACATCAGAGCATTATGCTGGGCGAGAAGTGGTCTTAATCCAATCTATAACATTGGCAAAAAAAAAAAAAAAGTAAATGTGACCCACTTAAGAGCTACCTAATTGGCAGGATATATGGATCAGTGGTTAAGAGTACATGTTAATCTTGTAAATGACTCAGGTTCAACTTCTGGCACCTAATTGATGGTTGTTAACTTCAGTTCTATGGTATCTAGTGCCCTCTTCTTACCTCCACAGATAACAGACATACATACACCTGAAGGCAAAACACTCATACACGTAAAATTAATAAATGGAAAAAATAAGAATGATCTAGTAAGACAACTGCAAGGCCCCTGCATTGACTGTCCTAGTGGAAGGGAGAGAAGTGATAACAATTATAACTGGTACACAGTAATTTATATAACTCCTATCATTTGCCAAGTCAGTTCTATGCATCTATCATAATGGCTAAATTACAAGTATCCCCATTTTACTAATAAAGGATCAACAATTGATTTTACAAATACTAGAAATACTGAGTGGAGGAGGTAATATTTCAATTCACATAGCTGTCTCCAGAGTCTATGTGGACTCAACTTCAACAAGACCCTATATCAAGAGTGAACCCTGGAACTCACTTCCTATTGCTATTCACAATGACAGGAATGCTGTATGAAGGCCACATTCCCATGTTGGTCCTGAATAAAAACAGTATGGCTTGAGTCTTTAATAGTCCCAAATATTAAAGCTCTGTGATCAGGCACACTGGTTTGCAGAATAGAAGAATGCTATTGTGCATAACTAAAACCAGGAGATAAAATTGGAAGCCAGAACTGTGTCCTGCAAGCCCAATCCACCCCCTTTTTTTATAAGTAAAGTTTTATTGGAATACAGCTAAAACTCATTAATTTCCCACCACCCACTGCTGTTTTCATGCCACTATGTCAAAGATGAGTGGTGAGAACAGGAACCACATAGCCCACACAGCTTAAATATTAACTAATCTGGCCATTACCAGAAATTTTCAAACAATCCTAGTTGAGATAGAGTCATTTCAAGATAGACTGTAGAGAAGGTCACCACCATGGAAAAGGCAAAAGAGAGAAGAAATATTAGAAAGAGACATCGGACAAGCTCCCAGAATATGAAAAGGGGAAATAAAAATGGAGGAAAGGAAGAACAGATTGTTTCCTCAAGAACCAAAGGAAGAAAGTGCCAAGAAGAAGATATTTGTTGAACTAAAATCTACCCCATGAGCACATAAGACCATTTTAAACTGTCTCCTAGGTTGGATAGAGGGAGAAAAACCCCATGCCCTGTGAAGGCTGAGCATCTGGGGGAGAAAGAAGAAAGTGATGAAGAAAAATACGACAGCATCACAACTCTTGGATTGACAGCAGAGGAAGAGAGCATAGTCACTACTAAAGCACTAAGTATCTCCGGAAAGAGCTCAGAAATAGAAGTGAGGAAGGGAAGCCTCTCAGGAATATAGTTGTGGATGCTACTATGTGAATTTCTTTGAATGAGAATGTAACTCTAAAAAATGTGACCATAAATGTTCAATAGTAGGCCACCTGTAACATTAAAAGACCATATCTGTAAAATCCCATCAAAAATGTGATCTGAATTCTATAACAACCCAAAGACAGGAAGCTGAGAATAATCTACATTCAACTATTATGATGTAGTCCTTGCAGAGCAAAAAGAGAGACAGCATGTATGTAGAATAATTTCTAGACATATTGATTAATGGAAAAATAGCATTGCAGAATCATCACAGATTGTAAATACAGCATGGTAACACTTATAAGGTAAAAGACACAATTTGAAGCATTTTTATCTACAGGAAGTGTGTGGTTAGGACAAATGTATCCTACACATGCATGTTATGAAGGCTTTGTCTGTATGCTGTGTTAGTGTTGGAAAATAGTACAAATCTCAGGAGGTGATCTTACTGGGATGGAATTAAGACACCTGAAGTCATGCCTTTACAATATATTAAAACCTCAGCTCCCTGTTCCCAGAAACCATGAGGTGAACATCTCCAGCTATACACTGCCTGACGTGATGATGTTCTTCCTCAGCAAAACCCAATGGCATCAGGAACAATAACCATGGATTAGAGTATTTCAGGTGTTCTGCCACAGTAACAGAAAGCTGGAAGACAGCAAGTATGTCTTTGAAGAAAAGACCAAATGCATCGTTGTTTTATCTAGAGAGGGGAACCAGAATATGAGAGACAGTAGCTGAAGAATGTCATTGAAAATTTGACCCAGCTATGTATATTCATTAATAAAACCACTGACTAGATTTTTTCTGATACATGGCCATATGTGTTCCAGGCTGGCCTCAAGACCACTATGTAGCTGAGTGTGAGCTTAAACTTTGGATCCTTCTGCCCCTACCTCCCCAGTTCTGTGAGGTATATTGTCCAGCTTTTGCAGGCCTGGCAATGTCATGCTTCAGGCTTGCTAGGCAAACACTCCACTGACTGAGCTAAGACTAGCCTCTCGTTTAATTGTTTTAAAGAGTTAACACCTTGTTTTTTCAGCACTTAGAGGGAGGCTAAAGATTATTACAATCTTAACGGAGTATCTTAACATAATTCTTCAGAATTTTTAAAAATTCTCCTTTACTTCAAAAGTACCTACATAAGTCTGTATATTTTGTCCAGATCACTTTAGATTTGATTACTAAAACTTTAGTCCACAAAATTACTTATGTATGGAATAAAACTAGAAGCAAAATAACTTTTCTATGTATGTGTCACTACTGGTTGAACACTTGTCCCTTAATGCCCCCTTAATTTAAAGATACAGCCTTATGTTTATAATTGCTTGGCAACTTTTATTTATTCATTATTTTTCAAAACACCCACAAGAGTTAGTATATTGGAAGAGTGAAAACAAGGTATCAGGAACTAAGTGAATTCTGTATTAGGAAGACTAGGTAACGCATCATTAGAATATGAAGGTTTGGTTTCCTGTCAATAGCACTAAATTGAGAGTCAGGATCACGAGCAGAGCTTTCTGTGTGTCAGGCTCCCAGCAAATGCTCATTAAACATCTATTGCATGGTGGGAAGCACAGGAGAAATGAGTTTGCAGTGTGCCTTCTCATTCCCAAAGATAAATGTCTGCTGGGAGAAATGAGACATATGCAGTCATGGAAATCATTATGTAAGCTATAACTCTCTAGGCAATTAGCGTCAGGTGAATAATATGGTCAAAAATGCAAGGAATACAAGATATTTCTAGTTGCAGTACTCAGTAAAGTGTTAGTTGGGAAGGACCTAAGACCCTATGAACAAGTAGAGAAGATGTTTTTGTGAAACAGGTGGCTCCAGAAACCAACAAACTTCCAGTAGGAAACCACGTGCCAGAGTTCATCTTGACCATGTTTTTTGTGTAAAAACCAAACTGCATCAGTTTTCATCTTTGTTTATAGCTAAGAATTGTTTCATCGGCCTCCTTCCCTCCAACCCAGTATTCTCTCCCTACTTTTACTCCCTTTCCCATCAAAGGCTCCCAACACAAGCCCCAGGGACAAGGAGAAAGATGTCATTGGCCAAAGTTCCTCGGGTACCCACCAGTCCTAAAGACACCACTGATAGGCAGCCTTCTGTGCCATCCCAGTCCTAAGCAGGACCTCATATATTCCGCAGGTCTTTCAAATACATTTGGTTCTCTTTAATGACATATCCCTATTCCTCCCTTGCTAGAGTAAAAATTTAATTCACTTTTATTTGGAATTAGATTGACACCAGTTGTTTCAGGGACAATTTTCTATGGTTCACACATATGCTAAATCAGACCATATGGGTTGTTTTATCCCAATTTAGTCAAGTCAACCTACCACACCAGCTGTCTGTTACTTGTGTGTTGTCAAACTGACTAGGGATTACACGGCCCTGTCAAGTCAAGAAGAAGACTCCAATGTCTTTCCATTGAGTGCTATTCTTTTTTATTTGCATGGCTAAATGCCTGACAAGAAGCAATTTAAGGAAGCTTATTTCAGGGTAGAGTTCAAGGGAAACAATCCATCATGGAGGGGAAGGTGTGGCAGCAGGGGCAGGAGACAGTTTGTCTCATTATATCTGCCCTCAGGAAGCAAAGAGTGACCAGGGAATAGAGCCAGGTTATAAAACCTCAAGGCCCACCCCAAGGACCACTTCCTTCAATAAGGCCCCACCTCCTAAATTTTTCACAACCACCCCAAATGGGAACCAAGAGGTCAAATATATGAGCCTGTGGGGAACATCGTATCTTCAACCAATACCTGGGCTTACCAGTCTGGCCTTGACTAGTGCTGAAGACACTTTTTCCTAGTTTGTCTACAACTTATCATGGTTCTCAAACCTGTGGCCTTTTGCTTGCTTCAACAGTACTTGTACAATCTAAACCACTTTCGTCATTATAAATCAACTAAACGTCAAGGAATGGAGATGTTGACTCAAAGTATGATGATTTGTACACCTTAGCATTTTATAGATGTAATTTGGTGTACAATTGACTACCAGAATTAAAATAGCCTTCTCCATCAGTTTATTCATATAAAATGAAAAATATTCAAACTCTAATGAAGGTAATTTTCTTCCAGTAATTTGTCAGTTTTTCTTCTCTCTTGATTTTTTTTAGGGGTTTTATGGTTGTTCCTGCTGCTGCTGCTGCTGTTGCTATTCTTTTTTTGGAAAAGGAAGAATAAGTGGCCGTAAACACTGGTGAACCTGAGACTCGACTGTAAGCTGAAGTCTCCTGCAGGCCACAGAACTTCATAAAGAACAAATTAACTTGCTGAAGTTATTAAACATGCTCACTTTATTCTATTCATTTGGAGAAACTTGCACTTGACAAATATACTTACTTATACCTAGTAGACTGAGTAAGTTTAGTCTGGAAAAGAGTACAATGGAGTACTATTCAGCCATTAGAAACAATGAATTCATGAAATTCTTAGAGAAATGGATGGAGCTGGAGAACGTCATACTAAGTGAGGTGACCCAGTCTCAAAAGAATACCCATGGTATGCAGTCACTGATAAGTGGATATTAGCCTAGAAGCTTGGAACACCAAAGACACAAATCACATATCAAGTGATGTCTCACAAGAAGAAAGGAGTGGACACTGGTGCTAGAATGGACCAAAACATCATTGTGGGAGAGTACAAGAACAGTAAGGTGGGAGGGGGTGGATGAGGGAGCAGGGGGAGGGAAAAGGACATGTGGGTCCTTTGGGGGTGGGGAACCAGAAAAAGGGAAATGAATTGTAAATATAGAATATATACAATAAAAAAAAAGAAAAGAAAAAAAGAGTAAAAAAAATCTCTTTCTAATATCATTCCAACAGATGACAAAAAGTTGTATTTACTCCAAATGAATTTTAGGTCAGGAAGTTCAAAGTACACCAAAAGTATCTAGCCTCCTTAAGTGTGTGTGTGTGTGTGTGTGTGTGTGTGTGTGTGCCCTAAATATGGTGCAGTCAAGTCATCAGGTGGTGAGTGAGATGTGGTAGGAGTCAACAAGTTTTGCTTGCAGCTGCTGGAGTCACTGTCTTTGACATCTGTCACACATTTCCATCATTGCTGCAGGAAAAAAAAAATCGTGAGGCACTGTTCACAGAAACTCCAGGAAGTGTAATGTGACAGCAGAGTGAACAAACACTGTCACTTCAGACCCTGAAAGGCAGCAAACTCTGCAGGGTGGAGGAGTTCCAACAAAGTCCCTGCCTTTCAGTGGCATGTGAGCCATTTCTTAGAGGCACTGCACTATTGGGAATCAGCTTGCTTCCATGGCTGCTCTGCTCCTCCAGGCCACAACAGTGTTGGGAGATTATTTTTAATTCAGCAGCAAGCTCAGCAGAAGTGACTATATTAAAAAAAATCATTTTCTCTAAAGCCTACAGAATAAAGAAGAAACATGGAGTGTAGGTACAAGGCTACTGCAGAGAATGTGCATACAAAGAGTACGGAGATGGTTAATAATGCCAGACAGATTAGAGGAATGACTGGGTCAGGAGAAGAAAATGAGCTTATGTGAAGTAGACCATGGGAGATGGCTGGACCCCTTTAAAGGAAGGTCAATACACTGATATGAGTGCAAACCAAAAGTTTTTGGAGCACCTCAAATTTAAGAAAACATAGGTAGCAACTTATTCACAGGTTCAACATTTTTAAATGGTACAAAGGACTATGATATGGAAGTCAAAACAAAAGATTTCAACACATTAGTAGACATATGTTTAAGTCCTTTCTCCAGTCTTCTATAAAGGTTTCTATCTGTGAGTGCACATATATGTGGAGGCCTGAGTTCAACCATGGATGTTGGTCCTGATGTGCTGTCCACCTTGCTCTTTGAGCCAGGGTCTCTCACTAGCCTGGAACTGACCAAGTAGAATAGGCTTGCCAGTCAGCAAGAGATCTTCCTGTCTCTGCCTCCCCATGGCTGGAATTACAAGCATATTCCAACTTGTATTTTTCTGTATGTTCTGAGGATTGAGTACAATTATTCCTGTTTATATGGAACTCATTATACCCACTGAGTAACCTCTCCAGCCTAGAAATTAGAGCTCTTATACTTTCTGAGGCAGTTTCCTTGTCTATCATGTCATAAGCTGTCTTTCTAGTGGACATTGAAAATAAAGACTTTTTAAGTCAAGAGAAGCATTTACCATCTGTAGATTCAATCACAGGATGAGTATAGAGCCTTTGTGAGGCGAGTGGCATTTTCCTTGAAGAAGCTATCTGGTAATGTAAACAGGTTTCCTATTTGAATACTGGATCTAGTACATGCTGGCATTAAGCACTACCCAGGCCAACTCTCTCCCCTTTCTCCCATTCAGTATTTTCCCTGAACAGTACACATAATTACTACTTTCATGGTGAGTCATGGTAATATGATAGCAGAGAGAAAAGAGGACATAACAGAAACTATTAGCCTCATTCATTTCCTTCTGTGGAGGACATTAAGAGTCAGGTAATGTGGACCCTATGAGTACCATTCAAGCAGAGACCACTCATGCTAATTGTCATTCATAGGCTAAACAACCTTTGACAAACTGGACAAGCACAGGGAACCACTAGGTTGTTCTTCTTCACTCAATGACTTGAACGGAACTTTTGGATGAGTGTGGCAAGGTATCGCTCTCTAAGGAATCCATTGTGGAGTCTGAGCCACTGCCCTGAGGCATTCTTCCACTGTGTCACATGTTTGGGCCTTAGGGGTCTCCTCCATCCATGTGGAAGCCACCTTGACAAGATCAGAGTCTGTGCAGATGGGCTGGGTGACAGGTAGACCTTACCTGTAAAATTACCAACTTTGCCGGGACTTGTGTTCTAGTTTGCTTTCTTCTGCTGTGACAAACACCATGGCCAAAAGAACTTAGCAAGAACCAGTTTGTGTTATTTACATTCCAGGTAACAGTCATGACCCAGAAAAGTCATGGCAGGAACCCATAGCAAGAAACTGGAGCCGAAGCCATGAAGGACATCTTATTGGTATGTCCTCTCTGGCTTGTTCAGCTTTCTTTCTTTCTTTCTTTCTTTCTTTCTTTCTTTCTTTCTCTCTCTCTCTCTCTCTCTCTCTCTCTCTCTCTCTCTCTCTCTCTCTTCTTTCTTCCTTGCTTGTTTTCTTTTTAAAAATTTTTCTTTTTCCTTTTCTTTTTTTAAAATTTATTTATTTATTTACTTATTTATTTATTTATTTCCTTTATTTCTCAATTGCAGCCCCACTCTCCTCCCAGTCTCCCTCACACTACTCTTTCCCCCTCTCCTTATCCTCTGAGAAGAGGGATGCCCTCTTTGTACCAACCCTCTGGCACATCAAGTCACTACAGGAATAGGCACATCCTTCCCTACTGAGGCCAGACAAGGCATCTCAGTTAAAGGAATAGGATCCACAAACAGACAACAGAGTCATGGACAGCCCTTGCTCCAGTTGTTGAGAGACCCACATGAATATCAAGCTGCACATATGCTCTATATGTGGATAGGGAGCTAGGTCCAGCTCTTGTATGCTCTTTAGTGGATGGTTCTGCCTCTCAGAGCCCCCAAGGGTCCAGGATAGTTGACTCTTTTGGTCTTCCATATCCTCTCCAAATCATTCAATTCTTCCCTCAATGTTTCCACAAGATTGCACGAACTCCACCTAATGTTTGAATTTGGGTCTCTGGATTTGTTTTGGTCAGCTGCTGGGTGGAGGTGCTTAGAAGACAGTTATGCTAGGCTTCTGTTTGCAAGCATAACAGAGTATTATTAATAGTGTCATTTATTGGTTCTTGCCCATAGTATGGGTCCCAAGTTAGGCCAGTCATTGGTTGGCCATTCTCTCAGTCTGCTCTATCTTTGTCCCTGTACATCTTATAGGCAGGACAAATTTTGGGTTGAAGATTTTGAGGGTGGGTTGATGTTGTTACCCCTCTACTGGGAGTTCTGCCTGGCTGTGGGCCATAGCCACTTTAGGCTCCATATCTCCTGCTATTAGGAGTCTCAGCTAGAGTCACCCTCAGACTCCCTTGAAGTTCCCCCATCCCAGGTCTCTGGCATGTCCTAGAGATGCCCGCACCCACTGCCACTCTCCTGGCCCTCTTTTCAAACCAAATAGCTTAGCTAGTTTTCTCATATAGCCCAGGCTCACCTGCCTAGGGATGGTATGCCTACAGTAGACTGGACCCCTCCTACATCAATTAGTAATTAAGAAAGTGCTCTCAGGCCAATTTTATTGAGGCAAGTCTTCAATTGAGGTTCTCTCTTCCCAAGTGACTCTGGTTTCTGTTGAGTTGAAAGCTGAAACTAAGACACCTTGTACCACAGAGCTCAAAGCTGAGAACAGATCAGTCCTGCCACTGAAAGGAGTCTCTGTTCAGTCTAGAAGAAGTAATGGTATTAAGCCGAGTTATTTGCAAACTATCCTCCCTACAACAATCAGAGTCCCCAAGCACAAAACCTTCCAGGGACTGAAGGATACACACCTGGTGCAGAAGGCCCCAAATCTAACTCTGAGACCTACTGCCCTCCTACCAAGAATTGCTCGGATGGGTTTTGTCCTGTGCACCACCTATCCTGGTGGCATTTTCCAGATACATAAATTTGTTCAGTTCCAAGGCCCAAACCTTTCCCTTTCAGACAGGACTTCTAGAGGTTCAGCTTTGGGGGTCCTAGGATCTCTATGCAGGTAAATCTTAGCTAGGATGTTTAATAATTTACAGCTCATGCTGAATTCAGATTTTATGAGGCTTGGGTATATGAACAAGTGAATAGTCCCTGACGCCATCTTTGCTCCCAGATGGACAGAACAGGCAGCACCAGGTACACAGAGATATCTCAAGTTTAACATCACTTGGGACATAGACCACCAGGCTTCTGCCTGCACCTAAGACCTGGGCAGCTCTGCAGATCATCTGTGTGCCTTTCCTGTCATGGGTCATTTGCCCTGCAGAGTAATCACCACTAGAAGGGGCTCCCGACTGCCATCTTCGCTCCCAGACAGACAGGACAGGTAACACCAGGTACAAAGAGAAAACCCCAAGTATAACATTGCTTGGGGGTAAGGCACACCAGGGCTCCAACAGCACCCAAGAGTAGGGCAACCCATCAGCAATCTGTGCCAGGGGAAACCTGGTCATCCAGAGGAGCAGAAATAGCCTTACAGGCTTACAGGAGATTCAAGTACCAGACAGTGACAAAAGGACCAACTAACACCAGAGATAACCAGATGGCAAAAGGCAAACGTAGGAACATTACTAATAGAAATCATGCCAATATGGCAGCATCCAAACCCAATACTCTGACAAGAGCAAGTCCTGAATATCCCAACACACCAGAAAAACAAGGCTTGGATTTAAAATCACTGGTCATGATGTTGTTAGAGGAACACAAGAAGAACATAAATAAATCTCTTAAAGAAATACAGGAGAAAATGGATCAAAAGGTAGAAGTCCACATGCCTGTAATCCCAGCACTTGGGAGGCAGAGGTGGATTTCTGAATTTGAGGCCAACCTGGTCTACAGAGTGAGTTCCAGGACAACCAGGGCTACACAGAGAAGCCCTGTCTCGAAAAAAAAAAAAAAACCAACCAACCAAACAAACAAAAAACAAAAACAAACAAAACAAACAAACAAAAAAATAAGGTAGAAGCCCTTACAAGGGAAATACAAAAATCATTTAAAGAAATTCAGGAGAATATGGGTCAACAGATAGAAGCCAATAGAGGAAATGCAAAAATCACTTAAAGAAATACAGGAGAACTTGGATCAACAGACAGAAGTCACGGAGGAGGAAATACAAACAAACATCTCTTAAAGAATTACAGGAAAACACAAACAAACAAGTGAAGGAACTGAGCAAAGCCATCCAGGATCTAAAAACAGAAGTAGAAACAACTAAGAAATCACAAAAGGAGACAAATTTGGAGATAGAAAACCTTGGGAAGAAATCAGGGGTTATAGATGCAAATATCAACAACAGAATACAAGAGATAGAAGAAAGAATCTCAGATGCCAAAAATACCATAGAAAACGCTGACTCAACAGTCAAAGAAAATGCAAAATGCAAAAAGCTTGTAACCCAAAATATCCAGGAAATCCAGGACACAATGAGAAGACAAAACCTAAAGATTATAGATATAGATGAGAGAGAAGATTTACAACTTAAAGGACCAGCAAATATCTTCAACAAAATTATGGAAGAAAACTTCCCTAACATAAAGAGAGAAATGCCCATGAACATACAAGAAGTCTACAGAACTCCAAACAGACTGGACCAGAACAGAAATACCTCTAGTCATATGATAAGAAAAACCCCAAATGTACTAAACAAAGAAAGAATATTAAGGCAGTAAGAGAAAAAGGCCAAGTAACATATAAAGGAAGACCTACCAGAATTACACCAGACTTCTCACCAGAGACCATGGAAGCTAGAATATCCTGGGCAGATCTCATGTAAACTCTAAGAGAACACAAATGCCAGCCAAGACTACTGTACTCAGCAAAACTCTCAATCACCATATATGGAGAAACCAAGATATTCCATGATAAAACCAAATTTACAAAATATCTTTCCACAAACCCAGTCCTACAAAGGATAATAGGAGGAAAACTCCAATACAAGGAGGGAAACTATACCCTGGAAAAAGCAAGATAGTAACCTTCTTTCATCAAACCCAAAAGAAGATAACCAATCAAACACAAAAATAACATAAAAAATAACAGGAGGTAATAATCATTATTCCTTAATATCTCTTAATATCAATGGACTAAATTCTCCAATAAAAAGACATAGACTAACTGACTGGATACATAAACAGGACCCAACATTTTGCTGTATACAGGAAACGCATCTCAGTGTCAAAGACAAACACTACCTCAGAGTAAAAGACTGGAAAACAATTTTACAAGCAAATGGTCTCAGGAAACAAGACGGAGTAGACATTCTAATATCGGATAAAATTGACTTTCAACCTAAAGTCATCAAAAGAGACACAGAAGGACACTTCTTACTGGTCAAAGAAAAAATCCACCTAGAAAAACTCTCAATTCTGTACATCTATACTCCAAATGCAAGAGCACCCTCATTCATAAAAGAAACTTTACTAAAGCTCAAAGCACACATTGCACCTAAGGAAATAATTGTGAACAACTTCAACACTCCACTCTCCTCAATGGACTGATCAGAAAAACAGAAACTAAACAGGGGCACAGAAAAACTAATTGAAGCTTTGGACCAATTATGTATGTACATATATATATATATATATATATATATATATAATATTTCATCCTAAAGCAAAACAATATACCTTTGTCTCAGCAACTCATGGTACCTTCTCCAAATTTGACCATATAATTGGTCCAAGACAGACCTCCACAGAAGAAGATTGAACTAATCCCATGCCTCCTAATAGATCACTATAGAGTAAGAGTGGTCTTCAATAGCAACAGAAACAACAGAAAGCCCACATACACATGGAAACTGAACAATACTCTACTCAGTGATACCTTGGTCAAAGAAGAAATAAAGAAAGAAATAAAAGACTTTCTAGAATTTAATGAAATGAAGGCACAACATACTCAAATTTATGGGACACAATAAAGACAGGGCTAAGAGGAAAACTTATAGCCCTGAGTGCCTCCAAAAAGAAACTGGAGAGAGCATACACTAGCAGCTTAATGGCACACCTCAAAGCCCTGGAACAAAAATACGTTAATTCACCAAAGAGGAGTAGAAGATAGGAAATCATCAAACTCAGGGCTGAAATCAATCAAGTACAAACAAAGAGAACCATACAAAGAATCAAGAAAACCAGGAGCTGGTTCTTTGAGAAAAGCAACAAGATAGATAAACCCTTAGCCAGACTAACCAGCAGGCACAGAGACAGTATCCAAATTAACAAAATTAGAAATGAAAAGGGAGATATAACAACAGAAACTGAGGAAATTAAAAAAATCATCAGACCCTACTACAAAAACCTATACTCGACACAACTGGAAACTCTGGAGGAAATGGACAATTTCCTAGACAGATACTAAAGACCAAAATTAAATCAGGATCAAATAGATCATCTAAACAGTCCCCCAACCCTAAAGAAATAGAAGGGGTCATAGAAAGTCTTCCAACCAAAAAAAAGCATAAGATCAGATGGTTTTAGTGCAGAATTCTATCAGACCTTCAAGGAAGACCTAACACCAATACTCTTCAAACTATTCCACAAAATAGAAACAGAAGGAACACTACCCAACTCATTCTATGAAGCCACAGTTATGCTGATACCAAAACCACACAAAGATTGAACAAAGAGAACTTCAGACCAATTTCCCTAATGAATATCAATACAAAAATACTCAATAAAATTCTTGTCAACCGAATCCAAGAACACATCAAAACAATCATTTACCATGATCAAGTAGGCTTCATCCCAGGGATGCAGGGATGGTTCACTATACAGAAACCTACCAATGCAATCCACTACATAAACAAACTGAAAGAAAAAAAACACATGGTCATTTCATTAGATGCTGAAAAAGCTTTTGACAAAATTCAGCATCCTTTCATGCTAAAAGTCTTGGAAAGAACAGGAATTCAAAGCCCATACCTAAACATAGTAAAAGCAATATACAGCAAAGCGGTAGCCAACATCAAAGTAAATGGAGAGAAACTTGAAGCAATCCCACTAAAATCAGGGACTAGACAAGGCTGCCCACTCTCTCCATATCTTTTTAATATAGGACTTGAAGTTCTAGCTAGAACAATTAGACAACATAAGGCTATCAAAGGGATATAAATTGGAAAGGAAGAAGTCAAACAATCACTCTTTGCAGTTGATATGATAGTATACTTAAGTGACCCAATAAACTCCACCAGAGAACTCCGACAACTACAAAACCACTTCAGCAATGTGGCTGGTTATAAAATAAACTCAAGCAAATAAGTAGCCTTCCTATACTCAAAGGATAAGTAGGTTGAGAAAGAAATTAGAGAAATGACACCTTTCACAATAGCCACAAACACTAAAAAGTATCTTGGTGTGAATCTAACCAAACAAATGAAAGATCTGTATGACAAGAACTTCAGGTCTCTGAAGAAGGAAATTGAAGAAGACCTCAGAAAATGGAAAAATCTTCCATTCTCTTGGATTGGCAGGATTAATATAGTAAAAATGGCCATCTTGCCAAAAGCAATATACAGATTCAATATAATCCCCATCAAAATTCCAACTCAGTTCTTTATAGAGTTAGAGCAATTCTCAAATTCATCTGGAATAACAAAAAGCCCAGGATAGCTAAAAACTATTTTCTACAATAAAAGAACTTCTAGGGGAATCAATATCCCAAACCTCAAGCAGCTCTACAGAGCAATAGTGTTAAAATGTGCATGGTATTGGTACAGTGACAGGCAGGTAGATCAATGTAATAGAATTGAAGACCCAGAAATGAACCCACATACATATGGTCACTTGATCTTCAACAAAGGAGCTAAAACCATCCAGTGAAAAAAAGATAACATTTTCAACAAATGGTGCTGGTTCAACTGGAGGTCAGCATGCAGAAGAATGCAAATCAATCTATTCTTATTTCCTTGTACTAATCTCAACTCCTGGTGGATCAAGGACCTCCACATAAAACCAGACACACTGAAACTAATAAAAAAGTAACTGGGGAAGACCCTTGAGGACATGGACACAGTTAAAAGTTCCTGAACAGAACACCAATAGCTTACACTATAAAATCAAGCATTGACAAATGGGACCTCATAAAATTACAAAGTTTCTGTAAGGCAAGGACACTGTCAAAAGGACAAAATGGCAACCAGCAAATTGGAAAAAGACCTTCACCAAACCTACATCTGACAGAGGGCTAATATCCAATATATATAAAGAACTCAAGAAGTTAGATTCCAGAGAGCCAAATAACCATATTAAAAAATGGGGTACAGAGCTAACCAAAGAATTTTTACCTGAAGAATTTCGAATGGCTGAGAAACACCTTAAGAAATGTTCAACATCATTAATCATTAAGGAAATACAAGTCAAAACAACCCTAAGATTTCATCTCATACCAGTCAGAATGGCTAAGATTAAAAACTCAGGAGTTAGCAGGTGTTGGTGAGGATGTAGAGAAAGAAGAACACTCCTCCACTGCTGGTGGGATTGCAAGCTGGTACAACCACTCTGGAAATCAGTCTGGTGGTTTCTCAGAAAACTGGGCATGACACTTCCAGAGGACCCTGTTATACCACTCCTGGGCATATACCCAGAGGATTCTCTGGCATGCAATAAGGACACATGCTCCATTATGTTCATAGCAGCCTTATTTATAATAGCCAGAAGCTGGAAAGAACCCAGATGTCCTTCAATGTAGGAATGGATACAGAAAATGTGGTACATTTACACAATGGAATACTACTCAACAATTCAAAACAATGAATTCATGAAATTCTTAGGCAAATGGTTGGAACTGGAAAATATCATCCTGAGTGAGGTAACCCAATCACAAAAGAATACACATGGAATGCAGTCACTGAGAAGTGGATATTAGCCCAGAAGCTCTGAATACTCAAGACACAATTAACATATCAAATGATTCCCAAGAAGAAGGAAGGAGAGAGCCCTGGTCCTGAAAGGCTTGATGCAGCATTATAGGGGATTACCATGACAGAGAAGTGGGAGGGGGGTGATTGGGGAATGGGCAGAGGGAAGAGGGCTTATGGGACTTATGGGTAGAGGGAAACTGGGAAAAAAGAAATCATTTGAAATGTAAACAAAGAATATAGAAAATTAAAAAAAATGAACAAGTGAATAAGAAATAATCAAGGTAAATATAACAAATGTAGTTTTTATTACAGTTTAGAAAGAAAAGAGCTCTATATTTAGTCAAATTCTATCAAGTACTATGAGTTACTGAGTCTTCCATACACTATCCTTCCAGTTGTGAACCAGGATTAGGAAGACATCTGATGGATGCCCACATGAATGTAAAGTGCAGAATTAAGTTAAGCAGAACAAGAACACTGCAGTAGTTTGAATGAAAATGATCCCATATGTTCATAAGGACTAGCACTATTTGGAGGTGTGGCCTTTTTGGTAGAGGTTTGCCACTGGGTCTAGGCATTGAGGTCTCATAAGCTCAAGTCAGCTAGGCTTAGTGTTTCTCAGTCTCTTTCTGCTGCCAGCTGATCCAGATGTAGATTCAGATCCTCAGCTACTCTCCAGCACCATGTTTGCCTGGTGTGCCTCTCTGCTTCCTCAAATGCTAATAATGGACCAAACCTCTGAATTGTAAGCCAGCTCCAAGAAAATGTTTTCCTTTTGAAGAGTTGCCATGGTCATGGTACTCCTTCACAACAATAAATTCCCAACTAAGACAGACACCATTGGGTTTCAATGGTTGCCTGAAATAGTGATTTTCAGCTCCACAAATCTGCACAACATCTTCTACTTGTTAGCATACTGAAAAGCACAGCTAACCAGAAAGTGAAAGAAAGAAAGAAAGAAAGAAAGAAAGAAAGAAAGAAAGAAAGAAAGAAAAAGAGAATGAGAAGCTTTGCTTTTCCTTGTGGTCAGCCAATGTTCCTGACTGAACACTAGAATTATAAGTACATTGCTAAGGTAGTTTGAATAATGACTCCCATTTCCTCATGTATTTGATTGTTTGGTCATTAGGGAATGACATTACTTTATAGGGATTAGGAGGTGTGGCCATGTTGGTGTGGGCGTCATCTTGTTGGAGGAAGTATGTCAATTGTGGTGGATTTAGGGGTTCTGAAAGTTCAGGCTAAGTTCAATGTCTTTCTTTTTCTGTTGTCTCCAATCCAGATGTACAACTCTCAGTTACTTCTCCAGCACCATGACTGCCTGCATGTCACTATGCTTCCTACCATGATAATAATAAACTAAACCTCTGAAACTGAAAGCAAACATCCAATTAATGCTTTTCTTTAAAAGAGTAGTCAGTCTCACGTTGTTTCTTCACAGCAAAACAACAACAAAGACAACTTTTGTTACCAAAGTCAACTTGCTAAGTAATACAGGAGAACACAGGTAGACAAGTAGAAGCACTTAAAGAAGAAGCACATCAATCTCTTAAAGAAATACAGGAAAACATAAACAGGTGAAGGAATTGAACAAGACCATCCAGATCTAAAAATGGAAAAGGAAATAATGAAGAAATCATAAAGATTGACAACCCTGGAGATAGGAAACCTAGGAAAGATATCAGGAGTCACAAATGCAAGCATCACTAACAAAATACAAGACACAGAAGAGAGAATTTTTGGTGTAGAAAATACCACAGAAGATATTGACACACAGTCAAAGAAAATACAAAAAGCAAAAAACTCCTAACTCAAAACATTCAGAAAATCCAGGACACAATGTAAAGACTGAACCTAAGAATAATAAGTATAAAAGAGAATGAAGATTTCCAATGCTAAGAGCCTGCAAACATTTTCAACAAAATTATAGAAGAAAACTTCCCTAACATAAAGAAAGAGATGCCCATAAACATACAAGAAGCCTACAGAACACCAAACAGATGGGACCAGAAAAGAAATTCCTCTTGTCAGATAATAATTAAAACATCAAATGAATGGAAAAAAGAAAGAATATTGATAGCAGTAAGGGGAAAAGTTAAGCAACATAGAAAGGGAGACCCATCAGAATTACAGCAGACTTTTCAACAGAGACTCTAAAAGCCAGAAGTTATTGGGCAGATACCATATGGACACTAAGAGAACAAAACTGCCAACCAAGGCTACTATACCCAACAAAACTTTCAATTGCCATAGAGGTAGAAACCAAATGATTCCATGACAAAACCAATTTTAAACAATATCTTTCCACAAATATAGCCCTACAGTGGATAATATAAGGAAACCTCCAACATGATGAGGGAAACTACACCCAAGAAAAAGGAAGAAAATACTCTTTTTACAACAAAGCCAAAAGAAGAGAACCACAGAGGCATAATTCCACATCTAACAATAAAGATAAAGGAAATAACAATCATTGACTCTTAATATCTCTCAACAACAATGGACTCCATTCCCCAATAAAAAGACATAGGCTAACAGACTGGGTATGTAAAAATGACCTAGCATTTTGCTGCATACAGGTAATACACTTCAGTGACAAAAACAGACACTACCTAAAAGTAAAAATCTGTAAGAAATTTTGCAAATGTTCCCAATCAAAAAGCTGGAGCAGCAATTCTATTATCTAATAAGATCAACTTTCAACTAAAAGTTGTCAAAAAAGATGAGGAAGGACACTACATATTCATCAAAGATAAAATCCACCAAGAGGAACTCTTAACTCTGAACATTTATGCCCCAAATGAAAGGGCATCCACATTTGTAAAAGAAATATTACTGAAGGTCAAAACACACATTGAACCTCACATAATAAGAGTGAGATACTTCAACACCCCACTTTCACCAATTGATCAATCATGGAAACAGAAACAAAACATAGACAAAGTAAAACTAACAAAAGTTATGAACCAAATGGACCTAACAGAAATCTACAGAACATTTCACACAAAAACAAAACAAAAACAAAACAATATACCCATTTCACCCAAAAACAAAAGAATATATCTTCTCAGAATCTCATGGTACCTTCTCCAAAACTGGCCATATAATCAGACACAAAACAAGCCTCAAAAGATACAAGAACATTGAATTGATCCCATGCATCTTATCAGATCACCACTCACTATGGCTGGTCTTCAACAACAACAAAAACAACAGAAAGCCCACATGCACATGGAAGGTAAATAACTCTCTACTCAATGACAGCTTGGTCATGGAAGAAACAAAGAAAGAAATTAAAGACTTTTTAGAATTTAACAAAAATAAAAGCACAACATACCCAAACTTAGTAGCAAAAGCCATACTAAGAGGAAAACTCATAGCTCTGAGTACTTTTATAAAGAAATTGGAGAGAACATACACTAGCAGTTTAACAGCATACCTGAAATCTCTAGAACAAAGAGAAGGAAATGCACCCAAGAAGAGTAGACAATGGTAGGCTCAGGACTGAAATCAACCAAGTAGAAACAAAGAGAACTATACAAAGAATCAACCAAACCAGGAGCTGGTTCTTTGAGAAAATCAACAAGATAAACCCTTAGCCAGCCTAACCAAAGAACACAGAGACAGTATCCAAGTAAACAAAATTAGAAATGAAAATGGAGACATAAAATTCAAAAAAATCATCAAATCCTACTAAAAGCCTTTACTCAACAAAAGTAGAAAATCTATCTGACATGGATGATTTTCTAGACAAATACCAGGTACCAAAATTAAATCAGAATCACATAAACCATCTAAACTGTTCCATAACCCCTAAGGCAATAAAAGTATTCATTAAATGTCTCCTAACCAAAAATCCCCAACACCATATTGCTTTAGTGCAGAATTCTATCAGACCTCCAGAGAAGACCAAATACAAATA